>CM038715.1:36482125-36619625 GCA_021613375.1 Megaleporinus macrocephalus
CACTTTGTGAATAACAAATGGGTCGGGTTAGCCATTAAACAGCGAGCCAGCACACGCGGCACTTTAGACAAGAAGGGTTCGGGGAAACATCTGCTAATTAACGAACATTCTTAAGATCAAGTTAATGAAGTACTTAGTGTTACAAAGCTTTTGGGGGGAAAACACTCCAAACCAATAACTGTTCATTTAATTCACATTAAAGCAGTTCTTCAGATGAACCAGTAACGGTGAGATGGGGGCGAGTCACTAAGCAGTGAATAATGGACCATGTTCTGTAGATGAATAGAGTGACTGAGTTCTTCCAACACGGATGGAAGCCAAAGTAGGACAAAGCAACACGCACTCCCCTCTTGAAAGTGCTGTGGTGGACTCCTCAGAAGGAGGAATGAGTTCATCGTCATCCTCCTTGAACTGCTGGCGTTATGATGAGGTAGGGGAGGTGGAGGGGGTAGGGTGTGTGTGTGTGTGCTACAATCAGCTATGACCTAAATAACTAAAAACAGGCCAACAAACACTTCACAAACATGAGTCATGTGTTAATACAGCCTGATTACCTTTTCACGCCAACACTGTAGAGTATCACATGACTCTGTCTTCATTATATCAGCTGTAGCCTAGTTCGGTACCCTGTGGTACGAGTGTGAGTGTGGTCATTGTAATATAGAGTACATACATACACACACACACACCCTCACACACACATACACATACATTTCACACACACTATCTTGCCACAAGTATTTGCTTCACATGCTTATGAACTTGAGTGCCGTCCCATTCTCAACCCATAGGGTTTAATATGATGTTGGCCCAACCTTTGCAGCTATAACAGCTCCAACTCTTCTGGGAAGGTTCTCCACACGGTTTAGGAGAGTGTTTATGGGAATGTCTGACCGTTCCTCCAGAAGAACATTGGTGAGGTCAGACACTGATGTTGGACGAGAAGGTCTGGCTCGCAGTCTCCGCTCTGATTCATTACAAAGGTGTTCTATCAGGTTGAGGTCAGGACTCTGTGCAGGCTAGTCAAGTTCGTCCACACCAAACTCGCTCCTCCATGTCTTTATGGAGCTTGGTTATGTTGGAACAGGAAGGGGCCGTCCTCAAACTGTTCCCACGGAGATGGGAGCATGAAATTGTCCAAAGTCTCTTGGTCTGCTGAAGCATTAAGAGTTCTTTTCACTGGAAATAAGGGGCCGAGCCCACCTCCTGATAAACAACCCCGCAATATAATCCCCCCTCCACCAAACTTTATACTCCACACAATGTAGTCAGACAAGTACTGTTTTCCTGGCAACCGCCAAACCCAGACTCGTCCATCGAATTGCCAGGTGAAGAAACGTGATTGGTCACTCCAGAGAACACGTCTCCACTGCTCTAGAGTCCAGTGGCGGCGTGCTTTACTCCACTGCATCCAAAGCTTTACATTGTGTTTGGTGATGTAAAGCTTGGATGCAGCTGCTCAGCCATGGAAACCCATTCAATGAACTTCTCTACGTTCTGTTCTTGAGCTGATCTGAAGGTTGAATGAAGTTTGGAGGTCTGTAGTGATTGTCTTATACTATGTGCCTCAGCATCCACTGATATTTGGTTTTCTTTGGACAGTGAAGATATAGAAGCTGCCTCACTGGAGATTACAGCAGAAAGGTGGAACATAGTTACTCTAGAAGAAGCAACATTCTCTACTCCTTAACTAGCAACCAAACCTGAGTCAGCTGGAGTTCAGAAAAAGCCAATTCATTCTACATTCTAGTTTTGACCTTTCCAAGAGAGCCAGTAATTCTGACGCTGCTTCTGTGCAGCATTTACCTCCATCAGTACAACTGGATGTCACAGCAGGAAGGCTGAAAGACCTCCAATATGGACACGTCTATTGGCCCACTCATCACGAAATTCTGACACAATGCAAATGACACCTGTAAAACTCAAAATGTGTAAAACACTAAAAATCTTATTTGAAAAATAGGTTTTCTTTGGACAGCAACAACATATAACCTAGACATTATGACCATTTTTGGTACATGAAACCACAACCTTTTTATTTTTTATATATTTTTATTGAGGGACTAAATATATACATCTGAAAAATATTGAATAAGACATATCTATACTAACATGAACAGTAAAGGTCTGGACATGTGGACTAATTAAAAAAAATTAAGACAGCCTCAAAAAAAAATCTCCCTCCACCGACCCCCCACCCCTTCTGTATCCTAGTGAGTCGAGGTACATCCGTAAAAATAACTAATATTACCAGAGAGTAGTCCACTGGGATGTCAACACCTAGGACCTTTGACCTCATTTCAGAAAAAAATCAATACATATGGCTTAAATTACATGGAGTAGCATGACATTGGTCACACTGATCATTGATAGTATTGGGATAATATTTCAACAGTTGGGATTCAGATCGATAAACACTGTGCTATACCTTGAATTGTATTAACTGTAATCTACCACACGGTGCACTTCTCCACACCACGGTAATGACCTTATCCCAGCATTGAGCAGTGAGGGTACAGCCAAGCTCCTGTTCTCAAGAACTTTTGATTTTGTTCATAGGAGATGTGTCTAACTCGATAAGCTGCGAGTAGATTTTGGAAATACAAGGTTTTTGAAAGGGACCCAAAAGATAAAACCTTTTCAAATGAAAAAAAAAAAAATCATTGTGAATCATTGTGAAAAAAAAAAAAAATCATTGTGAATAATGATGCCTGGTGAGCGGCTTACATGTAACATCACTCTCAAAACGAGACAGAAGGCAAAAAAAAAAACTTTTAATATCCTCAACATAACCTAGTAATGGCCAAAGGAGGGCAGAGCCAGAACATTCAGAGCGTAAAGGTCATCTTAATTCAGGCTGCTGTGTTTTAAAGATATCTTGAATCTTATTTGAATATCTAGGACAGTTAAGCACAAAACACAATCAGAGGCCTGAGAGGTCTTTCCTTTTCAATTAAACCTGTCCAAATACTTGGAGTTTATAAAAAGCCAATAGAATCTTTAGTGTTTCAACCTTTACCCAGAGTGCTAGTATTTCTGAAGCTGTTTCCATGTTCCATTACTTCCATCAGTACCACCGGACGTCTCAGAGCAAAGACTGAAAGGCCAGACTAAACTGTAGTGCTACAGCACTCTGTAAGAGGGAGTGCAACATTTTTCTTATACTTCTGGTTCAAGAGAGCACTACACATACACATCTACTGCCATCTGCTGGAGATCTCATTAACAGCAGCTTTGAAGAAAGGTGTATGACAGTCACTGTCCAAAGAAAAATCTTCAAAAACTTTACAGGAGAGGCCAAAAACCTTCTTTACTTGTGATGGCAGTTAATGGAAAGATAATTTGTCCAAGTTATTTTGGAGGACTTCTATTGGTCCATTCAACATGAAAGTTAAATGCAAAGCATGAGTTAAACACAACCCATTAGTTATTGTATGTATTACTGAGAATCTTTTTGGTAAATCTATTTAAATCAGTTTATTTCATTACTTAATGTTCCAAGTGTTAACTAAAAATCTTGTTTTTGATCTTAAATCATTATTTTAATTCTTATTCATTTTCTTTATGAACATAAATAGTGTTAGTAAATGACTGCAAAGGTTCACAAATGTCAACAGTTACTATCAAATTCCATAGTGAACACTCATTTTGATGCATATGTATTGACTGAAATCAGAATTTGCGATTATCAAAAAGTAACATGAGAATTTAGGGAAGCTTGAATGATGAAATTAATTTATTGCAAAGATATAGAAAAAAAATTTTAGTCACTTTTGACCCAGGTTATGCATCAAAGGGTTAAAAATTCACAATGAACCCATCATAACTCTTCAATTAAAAAACAATAAGAAAACAGATGCTAACCTAACTAGATAAAACGAGTTTGCAGTCAAAGGAATGATAAGAATGATCAATACATTACAATACATACATTACAAAATTATGTTGTGGCTAATTTAACGGGGGCAGGTTCGACCAGCAGGCCATGACTGAAGTGCCCTTGAGCAAAGCACCTAGCCCCCAACTGCTCCCCCAGGCGCTGTAGATAGGGCTGCCCGCCGCTCACTGCCCCCTAGTGTGTGTGTGTATGTACTGCACGGAAGGGTTAAATGCAGAGGACAAATTCTGCTGTGTGCAAACACAAGTGATAGTTCTAAATAATAATAATAATAATAATAATAATAAATCATGAGACCTTTATTTCCCACCTGAATGTACAGTATATGTGGGTAAAAGTACTCAGGCCTGAAATTTGATACAGTGCAATCATTTTTATGTCCAAGTCCAACCTGCCATAGTACACCGCAACATGTTTAGAGTCGGTAGAATTACCCGAACTCTACCCGTACCCCATCAAGGTTTGAGACCAAAACCAGCCAATGTAAAACTAAATTCTGCCATGATCTCCTAAATTGCCACATAAAACCTGACAGGATAGAACTGGTTACCATGTGGTGGCAATTACAGCCATCATTAGAGCACAGAAGTATAAAACATATAACAACATGAAATGAATAGACGAGTTGGGCGATAAAGAAATAATATAATCTGATACATATTCAACAAATTTAAATAAAATCTATTTTTAGATAGGTTTGCACTAAATCCAGTTAAAATCCACTAATTTGGCTTTATAATGAACCACAGTCTGTGACAATCCACAATATGTTGAGAAAAGTCTACTGTACTGTGACAAAGTACTGGGCAAATGTTTTAGGTGATGGGTAGAGTCTGCTCCAGCCACTCATGCTTACAAAGGAAGAGTAGGGATGGGGCGACACGTCAACCTAATCAACGTTATCAATTACGAAATTACGTCGATTAGCATAACGTGGGTCGATGCGTTGCAAAGGTGGCCGCGTCTACTGAAAGCATGGATTAATCCGGAGCGCAAGCTGCAGCTACCAACAATCACTCGCGTGTATCTAAAGTAGTGTTAGTGTTTCACACAGAAACACAACAGTGTGGTGCTCTGTCAGCTCTGCACAGTGGAGATGATCACAACAGTACAACTGCTACACACGAGACCTTGAAGATCAAACATCTCGTAGAGCTTCATCAACACAGCAGCAGGACAGCACCTGTTTACCTGTTTATCTTATCTTACAGATTATTTATAGATTATTAACACGTGTAACATGTTTCTTTTCAGTAGAGTCACTTGAAAAGTCTCATTGTTAACCGTTTCTTAATCGTCCAGTGTAGAACCTAAGACTGTTCTAGATACAGCGGGAGCTTTAAAACACACAGAGCTGCTTCTCAAACGACTCTCTGCCAAAATATATAGTCAATATACTGAGTTCTTGTGAGTGTAGGCTACGTGTCAATTGTGCACAAGTGTTTAAGATACACTTTAATACATTAAGTCTAGAAAAAAAAAAAAAAAAAAAAAAAAAAAAAAAAAAATATATATATATATATATATATATATACACATACACACACAAAAATCATCCATTGGTTACAAATCTATAACAAAATAATAAAATGTTATTCCTAACACACTCACATTAGACTAATCGAAAAAAAGAATCATTAGATTAATCGATTAAGAAATTAACCGTTAGGTGCAGCTCTAAGGAAGAGCATAAAGTTTATCATGTATTGTACTTATATGTAGGGGTAACGCAGCACACTTACATAAAAGCATCATAATGAAAACGTGCATAATTAACAAATCGAAAAGGCTGAGAACAAGAATTTGGACTGTAGCCCATGTGAGGCCTACAGCTGCTTGTGCTTGATCTGTTTTTAATAAACATATGGTCTCTCAGTTTGAAAAATAAGGGAGGTTTTTAACAAAAGAATCAGAGTGACGTCTTTGGGGAGACAACGTATTCCCAGGGGAGGGTTTGGAAACAATAGTGGTTTATGAAGCTGCAATAAGATGTCAATTGGGATGGATGGGTAATAAGTATGAAGTAATGAAGGAGGGGTGAGGTGAGATAAGGTTTCTCTTCTTACTCTGAGAAAATGTATAAATATCCAATGTTTTCTGGGATAAAACAGTTGCCGCCGGCTACAAGTCAAGATTAACACTTGTATTTTTATAGCGCCTTAATCTTTAATAAAGAGACTTACCCTTTGCTGTCAACCCTGGTTCCCGAAATTTATTTTAGATTGTAAGTGTTTTTATTTAAACTGTTAAAAAGTGAACAACAATGTTCGCAACAAATCAGCAACTGGACTTTAAAAGAATTCAAGGAACAGACAGAGCCTGGATAACAACTGCAGCTGAGAAAGGAAATATTACCAGAACTGTACAATGAATGACTGTAGAGTGAGTACTGTACAATAGAGTCTTCAGTGTCGTAGGACCTAAACCTTTCACAAAAACACACTAGGGTTAATGATTGTGATATTAAGCATGATACTCCCAGCAGCTTCTGAAACGACTGCTGCTAAAGGATCAAGTTGCTTTTTCAAACTGTTCCTGTAGTAAAGTATAATTTGACAACTTTTCTATTGTGTTTTTATGCAAATAAATCTAGAATCAAAGACGTCTCACAAGATTTACCATAAAAAGTTATTTCTATTTCAGCAGTTCACATACATATATATATATAGTCTCTGTCCAATGAAAAACGAGTATCTCCAAAATTACAACTTGACAAGAGACCAAAAACATACTTCACTTTTTAATGTAAGTCAATGGAACCAGAATTTTTTCCAATCTATTTTGGAGCATTTCTATTGGTCCATTCATCATGAAACGATGTAAAGTACCATTGGTGTGTTCAAACAACCTAGAAAGCTCGATTAAAACGGAGAAAATGTTTTTCATTGGACAGCGACGAGATGTGTATATATATATATATATATATATATATATATATATATATATATATATATATATATATATATACACACACACACTACCGCTCAAAAGTTTAGGATCACAGTGAAATGTTCTTGTTTTTAATGGAGTATCTTCTTCCTTAACACAACAATGGACTGACGGGTCTCTAAAGAAAGTTGTTTCTTTCTGGTCATTGTGAGTCGGTCAGCAAGCCATCAACTGCTGATCTTCAGATACTAAACTAACCTAGAATGTTGTTCCCTTTTATACTCACTTATTAGTAGAATGTGTTTCAGCTGTGCATCACAATTGAACAAGAGTGTCCAAACAACCAATTAGTCCAATAACATCCTTAACTTGGATTGGTGGTCGTATCAGGAGATTTAGACAGAGGACTGAGAATTACTGATAATAGGACTATATGTAAAATAAGCCTCTATACAAAAATAAAATATACAAAAAATCATCTGATACACTTACATTAATTGTGAAATGGATAATACTGTTTGTGAATTGCATGGAAATGGCATGAAATGAAATTCTAAAGTGATCCTAAACTTTTTTTGTATTATAAGATTTGATATAATGTAAGGTAGTAGGACTGCACATAAAAAAACAATTATATTTTTCAAACATTGTTCCCATTATACAATAACCATGTTAACATATTTAATCCACTGCTGACTTGCAAAAACAAGTTGCCTTGTCTCATTTTGTTGAACTTGCTTATAGAAATATGAACTGCAGAACTGATATAGAGTATTACTTTTCTGCATTATGCTGTTCAAAATATAGAAAGAAACAGCAAAGCCATAAAGGTTCCACTGATTAGATCACCTGCTTTTTTAAGCACTGCACTACTATCTACTATTCACAGGGGTTTGAGGCCATTGCACCTCATAGGTATTATATAATTATACTTTGTTATATGTATTATGTTTTGACAAACTCATTTGATATTGTTACAGTTACTCTTATGATTTTTCAGTATCAGGAGTTTTCAAGTCAGAAAAAGTATTTAAAATGCAAACATGTCTCCTACCTGTGTGTTGATAATCTCACTTGAGTACTGCGAGGAATCTCTGGAAAGTGCTACGTTGCCACAAATAGCATCAACTGCTTCACCTAAAGACATCAAATGAAATTAACATTATGAGAACGACATCAAAATAATGCCACTATGTCCGTACCACTTCATACAAGCAGCCACTTACTTTCTTCTGGTGTTCCAAAGAGATCCACGGATCCTTGGCTGGACGGAATCCATTCATCCCCGTTGGGAGGCTGAGGAACGTTTTCATCTTGCACAGCCTCTCCAACTGTGGTGGCTTTTGCATTCTCAAGACACCCTTGATTCTGAGAAGGGCTAACACACTGGCTCAGCCGACTTGACTGTGTTCCTGGTGCTGGTTCACTGAGAGGGTGACTATGTCGACTGGGGGGCTGTAATCCTGGATTAGGTTCTTGGAGCTGGTGTCCATCTTGGTTTGATAAATCTGACAGTGGCTGGTGCCCAGATGGCGAGGGTGAACGGTGAGATTTGAATATGTGAGCCATTGTGGGTAGGTCATCATCCTCAGCACTGAGTTCAGACTCCGAAGACTCAATCCTCTGAGCTTTCCTTCTCTTCCGCACACATGGCTGGGACAAAATCTCTGCCTCCGTTCCCTTGCCCTTTTCCAAGTTGTGACTGGCTGCAGGTTCTGTAATCTGAAGTACTTGAGGCATCGCAGCTTCTGGTACGAGGCCATCTGGGGTAATGGAGGACTCAAAGTTGTGACTGTGAACTCCAGAGCATGGCATACCTCCTAAATCAGGAATTTGGTTCAATTCCAAGGAAGCCTTTGGCTGCAAAGCATTCACGTGGGTTTGTTTCTTAGCATCAGGCGCCCTTGATTGGCATGTTGCTAATTTTGAAGCCTGCCCATTTCGTAGGCTCCTGCTACTGCAGATCTGGTCCTCTTCTTGAGTATCACTGGCGAAGAACAGCTGGCACGAATTTGTGGGAAGCCTGGAATCTTGAGAAGACCTTGCAACCTTGTTGGGACTTAGACCAGAACTTGGACTGTTGCTTGTGCTCTTCAGAAAAGCGTCCTCCTGACTTTCCATAGCACGAGCAGAAGATTTTGCCTGGAGCAGGCTGACGCTGGCAACACCTGTATTCCCCGAACTACTCGGAGGTTTTTGAGGCGCTGTCTCACAGGATGCAAGCTCACAAGGATTTGAAGGTTGGGGTAGGTCACTTTGACAAATATCTGTAAGACCTGATCTAGGGTCACTGCCTCGAGAGTTGCCTTGCAGTTGCTTCTCTCCCTCCACAGTCTTTTCCAGTGCTTCTTCCTGGCTCTTAGCATGTGAAGGTACAGGACTGCCCAAGTAGAAGGACTTTCTCTTGATGCCTTTGAAGGTTTTTATTAGTAGCTCCGTGTCAAGTTCACTGTCATTGGCATCACCTTTCTCTTCAGTGCATCCATTCTCAACAGCGGCACCATCCATTAAAGTCTGTACAACTGATGGAGCCACAACCCCTGTGGATGGAGACACTTCACGCTTCTCCGGTAAGGAGGAGTCTGGTGTGGTAGCCACTAAGGGACCCGGTGATCCGACAGCAACGGAAGAGCAAGGGATGTTTTGTCCATCTTGATCACCTGAGTCTGGAACAACAGAAGCAGAACTTTGATCTGGGACATTTCCTTCAGATGTCTGCAAGGTCTCAATTTCTTCAAAGTTGCTCTCATAAACACATCCATTCTTCTTTACAAAGTTTTTAGCCTTTCCACTCTCAATCTGTCCATCACTGCTTTCATTAGCATCAGCATCATCTTCGTTTGCTTTTGTATCATCTGCTTTAGGTTGGTTGAAACCAGCAGACTGGGATGGATCATCTGATGGTTTATTTTCAGATTCGCCAACAAGTCTTAGGGGAGCCTGAGCAGACCGTCTTCGTTTCCGAGTGCCTTGAACTTCTGCAACAAAAGCTTGTAGCCTTAAACTTCGTCTGGTTCTTCTAGGATCGGGAGACCGTGGTTCTACGCTACTTGGGTAGCTCTCAATATTAACTTCTGCTTCAACTATGTTGGGTTTGCTTTTCAACTCCTTCATTAAATGAACATCCTCATCTCCAGCACTGCTGACAAAAGTAAGGGACCTGGCACATTTTGCATTCTTACTTTCTTCTTTTGAACTCTCAAAGTTGTTCTTGCTGGTCCGTCTTTTCCGACCTGCTCTGTTGTCACCAACGTTTTCTTTCTTTGTCAGGTCACGGTCCACATCTTTCCAAGCATCTTGCATCTTTGACCTCCTCCCTGGCCTCCTCAAGGGGACCTCAAACACAGGACTTTCTTCCATATTTGTAGCCTCACCACATTTTTCAGCTACAGAGTTCTCCATTACTTTTTCCCGCTCTTCTGTACGTTTTATTGGTGCATCAGTATTTGGTTCAGCAACGTGATCTTGCTCGTTGTCTTCCAAAACATTACAGTCAACGGATTCCTTGGGTTCCTCAACTGGAGCACAAACAACGTTCTCTTCTTTATGATCAGTTGCTTTCTTGATGAAATCTGCTGGAGTCAACATACAGCCACGCTTCCTCTTGGTAATGTTTCTCTTAATCTTCTCTTCCACTTCCACAACATTACAGGGCTCAGGGTTAGTCACATTGTGCCTTTCAGGAGAGACCTCTCTGCTAACCCTGGTCTTAGCACCTCTGCGCTCACGTTTATACACTGCCCCAAAAACTTGCTCCTCCAGACCTCGTGCAGGTACCTCTTTCAGCGGACCTAGTTCCTCCTTACCATCAGCTTTTACGTTAATCTCTGTAGAGACAGAGGAGCAAACACTCTCCCTCTCAGACTCACCGTCATCTGAATTGGCAAGAACTCTACCATTGTCTTTGGGTTGTGTGTCCGAAGAGGGAGAGATCTTCAGCAACCACTCAGCTACCTTCTCCACACTCTTCTTCTGTCTTTTGTCCACAATTCTTTCTGGCTCCAGGCCCATTCTTTTGGTCGTTCTGCTAGACCGTTTCTGGGGTATGTTATGGGGTATGACTTCTATACTTGATGGAACGTCCTCAAGTTCTGCTGGTTTCTTTTCAGAATCTTGGGGAAGACCACCAAGACCACTGTCAAAACCGTCCTGTTCTGAACTGACAGGACAGGAATCTGAAAAATCCATGAGTTTTGCAAAAGCATTCTTAGCTGCAAATAAAAAAAGAGGATGATGAGCAGGACTACAAAAATATTCCAATTAGTGTTATTGAGTAGCTTATTTGTCAACTACAAGTTTGTATGTGTGGGAGAAGTTATGATGTCTCTGTTACTCTACAAGTTAAACCTATTAATGGGTAAAAAAAAGCAGATTTTTACATGTGAGTAACTTCAAACCAGAAGCCATACAGCAAATAATGCTTGAGACAACCCGCAAAAACATGTTTTTGGGGTATTTTTGCCCTTAACATGAAAAACCTATATAATCAAACTATAAAGACCTATAATTAACCCCGGTCCCTCTAATTCTGTGCCCAAAATATTGGTCTGGGCTGCTGATATGATGTACAGAGCTACAATGGAAACAGATTTCTAGACCAAACACAAGTCCACACTTGTGTTCTACCACACTGTAGCAAAGTACCACCAGACACTGTCCTCTGTATGTATTCGTTAATGCCTTTACCGTATAGGTTACTTGCTCTACAACGAAAACTGAAGCTATCAAAAATATTATGTACACAAACAAAAAAGAAATGTCATAAGAAAAAGAAAGAAATTAATTTCATTGGCTATTTATTCATTTGAAACAAGAAGATGTGCCATGTAGCAAAAGGCTAATTCATATACAAACCAGGGTTGTGCGATATTGACCAAAAATGATATTTTCTGTAATTTTGTGGATAGCAATAATAAATATTTTATTATTATATTTTGCACTGTCTAAAAATGAGTTTGTAAAAGTCTTATAATTTATTAGCTTACACTTATTAAAGGATGGATGGATATTAATAATCCATCCATCCTTTAAGAAGTGTAAACTAATCATCTTCCGCTTTATCCCGCTAGCCGGGGTCACGGGGGGCTGGAGTCAATCCCAGAGTTGTTGGGCGAAGGCTCTTCTTTAGTCAATGTCTTAGCTGAAGTTTGCTGAGGGTGCGTTCTGACAGACTCCTAGCTGGTTTAGGTCTGTCTTGGACAGCATGCTCCTGAAGTTCCTCACACTCTCTCCATACTCTCTCCATACTCTCTCCATACTCTCTCCATACTCCTCATACTCCCTTCATACTCCCTTCATACTCCCTTCGTACTCTCCTCGTACTCTCCTCGTACTCTCCTCGTACTCTCCTCGTACTCTCTTCGTACTCTCTTCGTACTCTCTTCGTACTCTCTTCGTACTCTCCTCATACTCTCCTCATACTCTCCTCATACTCTCCTCATACTCTCCTCATACTCTCTTCATACTCTCTTCATACTCTCCTCATACTCTCTTCATACCCTCTTCATACTCTCTTCATACTCTCCTCATACTCTCCTCATACTCTCCTCATACTCTCTTCATACTCTCTTCATACTCTCTTCATACCCTCTTCATACCCTCTTCATACTCTCTTCATACTCTCTTCATACTCTCCTCATACTCTCTTCATACCCTTCATACTCTCTTCATACTCTCTTCATACTCTCCTCATACTCTCCTCATACTCTCCTCATACTCTCCTCATAATCTCCTCATACTCTCCTCATACTCTAATACTCTCTTCGTACTCTCCTCATACTCTAATACTCTCTTCGTACTCTCTTCGTACTCTCCTCATACTCTAATACTCTCTTCATACTCTCTTCATACTCTCCTCATACTCTCCTCATACTCTCCTCATACTCTCTTTATACTCTCTTTATACCCTCTTCATACCCCTCACACTCTCTTTATACTCTCCTCATACTCTCTTCATACTCCTCATACTCTCTTCATACTCTCTTCATACTCTCTTCATACTCTCCTCATACTCTCTTCATACTCTCTTTATACTCTCCTCATACTCTCTTCATACTCTCTTCATACTCCTCATACTCTCTTTATACCCTCTTCATACTCCTCACACTCTCTTCATACTCTCTTTATACTCCTCATACTCTCCTCATACTCTCTTCATACTCTCTTCATACTCTCCTCATACTCTCTTCATACTCTCTTTATACTCTCTTTATACTCCTCATACTCTCTTCATACTCTCTTCATACTCTCTTCATACTCCTCATACCCTCTTCATACTCTCTTCATACTCTCTTTATACTCTCTTCATACTCTCTTTATACTCCTCATACTCTCTTCATACTCTCTTCATACTCTCTTCATACTCCTCATACCCTCTTCATACCCTCTTCATACTCTCTTCATACTCTCTTTATACTCTCTTCATTCTCTCTTCATACTCTCTTTATACTCCTCATACTCTCTTCATACTCTCTTCATACTCTCTTCATACTCTCTTCATACTCTCTTCATACTCTCTTTATACTCCTCATACTCTCTTCATACTCTCTTCATACTCTCTTCATACTCTCTTTATACTCCTCATACTCTCTTCATACTCTCTTCATACTCTCTTCATACTCTCTTTATACTCCTCATACTCTCTTCATACTCTCTTCATACTCTCTTCATACTCTCTTCATTCTCTCTTCATACTCTCTTTATACTCCTCATACTCTCTTCATACTCTCTTCATACTCTCTTCATACTCTCTTCATACTCTCTTCATACTCTCTTCATACTCTCTTTATACTCCTCATACCCTCTTCATACTCTCTTTATACTCTCTTCATACTCTCCTCATACTCTCTTCATACTCTCTTTATACTCCTCATACTCTCTTCATACTCTCTTCATACTCTCTTCATACTCTCTTTATACTCTCTTTATACCCTCTTCATATTCTCTTTATACTCTCTTTATACTCTCCTCATACTCTCTTCATACTCTCCTCACACTCTCTTTATACTCCTCATACTCTCTTCATACTCTCTTCATACTCTCTTCATACTCTCTTCATACTCTCTTCATACTCTCTTCATACTCTCTTTATACTCCTCATACCCTCTTCATACTCTCCTCATACCCTCTTCATACTCTCTTCATACTCTCTTCATACTCTCTTTATACTCTCTTTATACTCTCTTTATACTCTCTTTATACTCTCTTTATACTCTCTTTATACTCTCTTCATACTCTCTTCATACTCTCTTCATACTCTCTCTTCATACTCCTCATACTCTCTTCATACTCTCTTCATACTCTCTTCATACTCTCTTCATACTCTCTTTATACTCCTCATACTCTCTTCATACCCTCTTCATACCCTCCTCATACCCTCTTCATACTCTCTTTATACTCTCTTCATTCTCTCTTCATACTCTCTTCATACTCTCTTCATTCTCTCTTTATACTCCTCATACTCTCTTCATACTCTCTTCATACTCTCTTTATACTCCTCATACCCTCTTCATACCCTCTTCATACCCTCCTCATACCCTCCTCATACTCTCTTTATACTCTCTTTATACTCTCTTCATACTCTCTTTATACTCTCTTCATTCTCTCTTCATACTCTCTTCATACTCTCTTCATTCTCTCTTCATACTCTCTTCATACTCTCTTCATACCCTCTTTATACTCTCTTTATACTCTCTTTATACTCTCTTCATACTCTCCTCATACTCTCTTCATACTCTCTTCATACTCTCTTCATACTCTCTTCATACTCTCTTCATACTCTCTTCATACTCTCTTCATACTCTCTTTATACTCCTCATACTCTCTTTATACTCTCTTCATACTCTGTGTGGTGGTTTGTTGGAGATGATGAACAGGTTAGCTGTGTTGATCTTTAACGACTGTTTTCTTATAAAGTCTGTAAACTGGTGTCTTCTGAGTAACATCAGTCTTTTCAGATCCAGACCAGCTCCACACGAGTGAAGATGATCCTCGTCTAGGAATTAAATCTAAGGTGGTAGACTGCGAGGCTGACGGTGTCTGAGTTTCTTCCTCTGGTGCAGTGTGTTCACACACTTTCAGCTTTAGGTGTGTTGTTTAGGCAGCTGTGCTAGTTTTAGCCTATGCTAGCACACAGTATGGGTGCTCTCAGTGCGCACTCTTATCAGCCTGTACTAAAGCATGAAGTAGTGAACGCATGGAGTCGAGGAGTTCTGATAGTTCTGCCAGTCAGTAGCGTACTTGATAACATCAGCTCACGCATCGTTAATACGGCTACTAAGATATACAAAATGAATAAAGTTACTAGTCATTTTGCTTAAGGATTTAAAAAAAGAATCAAGGCTAGTCAAACTGTTTTACAGAGAAATGCAGAAACAAGTCTGGACCATATACAGTGTTAGATATGATGCTATCCAGACATACACAGCTCATTTAAAACTATGCCTGCCTTAAAAGACACAGAGTACAATGTACAGAACAATAAATAAGACAGAGTACATGTACTACCGTCTCACCTGCTGCTGAGGAGGAACAAGAGGCTGACCTCTCCTTCACAACATTCTCAGAGACGGAATTGTCTTCACTGCACTGCTGATCTCTGGACTCTGTTTCAACACTAATGTAAGAAAACAGAGACGAAGACAGCAGCAACAAGCAGAGCCATTAAATGAAGCCATATCTTAAGCGCAGTTCAAGCTGAAACACTCTGCGACCCTCACCTTGTTTCTTTCCTCTTCTGCGGCATTCCTGTAAAATCTGGGGTCGTACACAGACGGGCAATTATTACAAAATAATTTAATCAAATAAACAAAACAACAACAAAAAACAAACACAATACATAAGAGGTACCAGAGGAAGGCACCTGCATATCATGGCCGTCCAGAAAAAAACATGCATTTCCATTTCTGATGATTTTTTTATTTTTGAACCCTGTTTGAGAGCAGCAGCTCAATCTCATGACGAATGGACCAATAGAAATGCTCCAAAATCACCAAAAATTCTGGTTCCATTGACTTGCATTAAAGCTACTATTTTTCTTTGGACAGCGACGATATTCAAAAGCCAGGGCATCATTTCTGCCAGGCTTGTAAGCAGCGCATATTGATTAATATACACAAACAGAATAAACACAACTGATCTGGCAGTACACGGTCAGTGTGAAGCATCACTGACTGCTTCGTTCTTCATTGTAATAGTAACGGTTGATAACACTTACAGCTTGTGCATGTGTCAAATTCATAGGACTGGACTAAATTCTGAAGTCCTTCCACCAATCTCTGGAACCCTGGACTTTCCTGCAGGCTCCTATTGGACAAACAGGCACAAAGAGCAAACCAGACTGAAACGAGACGTTACTGGTTGTCAGTACAGCAGAAGACGCTCAGTGGTACACGTGTACAATAAACGTAAATGTAATATCTTCGTGCTGAGATTGGCTCTCCTTTGCCATCCAGTGACACAGGAGGATAAGCTGTTCAGATGATGAATGAATGAATGAATGAATGACTGTAATGTATCTGGAACAGGCTAGTATCTAGTATGCATTACCAAACCAGTGCTGTACAAAGAAAACTTGTTTTTTTTTTCTTTTTCATTTTAAGTTTTGGAAACTTGTTGTCGTTTACACTGTGTTAAACTTTCATGATGATTGGACCAATAAAAATACTTCAAAACAACATACACACATACATATATTTTATTTCTCTCTCTTACATTCATACATATGTATGTATATATGCGTGTGTGTGTATATATATATATATATATATATAGAGAGAGAGAGAGAGAGAGAGATGATTATGGATAGATAGATAAATAGATATTTCTAGAGATTTTATTTTCTCTATATAAAAAATTGTGGTCTCTATTTTAAAGTAATTCTTTTTTATATACTTGTCTTCTTTGGACAGCAACAACATTTTTTATAATTATTATTATTATTATTGTTAGACAAAAAATAATCAATAATCTTTCTCATAAGTACTACCTTTTAGTAACCTTCATCTTACACACAGGGCAGTTTGTTTCTTTTCGTTTACTCTTCTCAAGTAGTTTCATCATGCAGAATCTGTAGGAAGAGAGTTCATCAGTCACTTTATTACAGAGACAGTCACATAAGCACTACTACAACTAGCACAACTACCCAATACATCGTAATGACTCAAGGTGAGATCACACACTGTCCCCACGCTTTCTTATACTGCAACTACATATAAAGTCATATCCAGAAGGCACAGACTAGGTTACATGCTCTACAGGGAACTGTATGTTCTGCAAATCATCGCACACAGTTTATTTATTTACTGGCTAAAATAAAATATATATAAATGTTCTTTTGCATAGGATGCACTTTAGTCACCTCCTTTTGTGTAGTGTGTTTAATTCAGCAAATAAAATTAATTATGTGTTAATTAAATGTGTGTTCTCTGTTGAGGAATTGTTTATTTATGTTCACACAGACGTATGTACAGGATAAATGTAGTAACAACAAATAAACCCGTAAATAAGGCTGTAATTTGATGATAATGATCCAAATATTAAATTAAACACGACTCACTTGCAAAACTGGTGGTCACACCTGGTGGACACTGGGGCGGTCATCAAATCCAAACTAGATAACAATGCAGACAACAAAACCATGAAGATAAATATCTATGCCGACACCTTTTTCATATAAAGATCTACATCAAATCACTCTGACTGCACTAGATTTAGTTCTACAGTGTTTTTAGCTTCGGAGCTTCTACATGCAGCAAGAGACACTCACCATATTGGACACTGTAGATTCTCCCAAATCACAGCTATTCCCCGCTTCACCTCGTCAGCTTTTGGTGCAGTCATTTCTGGGGAAGTAACGAATTACAGTGAGACATGATATTAGATTCTTGCTTTAAAATTTTCAACAATTTTAAGAGTTTTATGACATACATAATGTGAATAATGTGAGGTAGGCAGATGGGGGTGTTACACAATATTTAAAAATCTATTACTGTGATATGTTTTGTGATACTGTAGATCAGCAGATCAGCGTTTCTGAGGCCGGTTCAGATCGCCGATCACCTTTTAGCACAACTGGACGATAGCTGATACCAAAGGAGGGCGGGGCTATATGCACTTATTAGCGCAAGCAAGTCATGAAACATGGTTGAAACATGGTTATCTAGTACTATAAACTAAAATGCCAAATCACTTTGGCTGTGATTCCTTTAGATCTCTGGCTGTTGTTGCTGCTGTACTGTTGTGGTCTACACGGGTTTCTGGGTTATTTGTTTTGTGTTAGCTGTGCGTGCTAGCTCTGCTGTTTGCTGATACTCACTGTATTTAGCTGCATGGTGTACTCTTAAGTGCCGTATCAGATTATTAGTGTTAAATGTCTAGGTTTTGGTTCCCTCGCCAGACACAGTGATTTTACAGAAGTTACAGAACGTCCTGGATGAGTCTACGTCACATCAATCAATCAATCAACCTTTATTTTTCCTCGGTAAACACTACCAGATGGGCGACGTGTTTCCTAATACCATGTGCAGTGAATGCTATAAACTGTTCTCGGGAGGTCGCCGCTTTAGTCAGTCTGTCAAAAATGAAACAGTACGTATTTCCACCTAGCAGTTTAGATAGGAATTCCAGGGACCTGGTCAGAGGGGGTTTGATGGAGGGTCAGAAATTAGGCTCATTTGTTTAACGCCATCGGTCGGCTCTTGGGATCGGCTAAACTGGAGAAATATCGGTTGGTCGCATATTTTAATTAAAAATTGACTGATACGATACATAGCTGATCAATCCTTCCATCTCCATCAAAAACATAATATGGATTTTTATTTAATAAAATCTCATTTAAGGCCCTGTTTCCATTAGACTCCAGTCCAACTTCCACAAGAGGGCACATTGCAAACTTAACTTTAGAAGCTGAATATATACATGAACATAGTGTTTATAATATTACTTATTACCCTATTAACTATTTCTATACTATTTACATATCAACTTACAACATATCAATGTATAACCCCTCATGATACATATCATATCACCAAGTTCTTGACACCTCTACGGGCAATTGCACTCACTTGAATGCTGCTGCTGTTAAACCTGTATGCATTTATTTAACCTTTCCAAGCTTCTCCTTCTATAAACAACCCAGTATTATTATCAGTTCTCATCTAATACCTGCTTTGACTGCTCAGTACTTCATTAAGCTAAATCAAGATTGCTGCTGAAGGAACTGAGTACATTCATACAATGTCTGGGGCGTCCAGGAGAAATCTGGAACCTAACTTTGTTCTTCAAACTGGAGCTTATATGTATCTGGTGTAGGCCAAAACAGACAGAAAGTGACTTTAATCTATTCTATTTGATGCCTCGTACAGGTGCGCTGAAATCAGCCCAAACAAACCTGTCATGGTGGTGAGAGAACTTATCTTGCTTACAGTGAGATCACAACACAAAAAGCTCAATAACAAACAACACACTGACTATAGACATACAGTGATCAAAGAAAACATGACAGAGCAGAGCTGAAAGACTATGAATGACTGAGTCCCAGGACAGTAAAAGTATATAATAACAGTTTGTTCACTCCTTGTTAACGAGGGGAGCAACAAGTAGAGGCAGAGCTGCGAATTCCCACCACTGATACATGCAAACGACTTGTGTTTAGCTTCAGCGAGCTCTCATTAGAGGCGGTGAACTTCCCACGTTGCTTTCTTCTCTGTAGAACAGGATGGACTCAGTTTATGTACCATTGAGTCGCAGTGTTTAAAGGAAAAGCTCTGAATTGGTCTGAAGGCAGCACTATAGGCCGTAACACTGTCTTAATTAGGGCTGTTTATTGGCAAGAACCTGGCGATACAATACGTATTGTGATCACGATTCAATATATTGTGATATACTGCGATACTGCTAGCAAAGTGATACATTGCAATTTTTCAAATCCTACTATTAAAAAACACCACTATCTGAACAGGTTTGCCAATACTTACAATAGCATTGCGCTACCTTGTGCTACTTGTTAATGTTGGAGTGGAGCTGACAACAGATCACAACACTGCCAGCTAGTGGTCAAAAGTTTAAATACAACACAATGAGTCACTGTCTGCCAGGAATCTGGGTATCGATACTGTGTTTTTGAGAATCGATACAGTATCACAAAACGTAATATCCCGATATTCGATATTTCGATACTTTCTGGCATCCCTAGTCATAATAACCTTACTTACACACACACACATTTATCACATTTATATATATATATATATATATATATATATATATATATATATATATATATATATATATATATATAACCCATTGAATCTGTGTAACTGCCATGCAAAACATTGCAATAACATGCTGCATCGATTTTCCCCCCAGACCCCAGTAAACAGGTAATAACACCTACAGATCATGGGCAGTCGTGGGCTGGAGGTTGGGGAATCAGCCTGGTGATTGAAATGTTGTCGGTTCAATCCCTTGAACCAACCGGACACGGCTTAAGTGCTATGAGCAAAACATCTAACCATCTTTGGGCACTGATAGGGCTGCCCACCAAGTATGGTCACTGCCCACTAGTGTGTGTATATGTGGGTGTTTCACTGTACGGATGGGATTTCAGACCCCTGTCCTGTCCCAACACACCTGATCCAGCTCGTGCAGGGCTTGACAAGCAGCTGATGAGCTGGACCTTGACAGCACTTCTTCAGGTCTGTATAGGTTCCAGGCTAATCCACTGTCTGATAGAAACAGCCCATGATTTCAAAGCAGTAACATCACAATCACATCCAACAGATCCTCAGCCTCTAAAACAGCTGTGCAAATAATATTCTCCAAGTCGAGTCTTCAGCTTCTTTTTTCCAATTGTATCGCTCCACCTTAAATAGAGCAGCAGCTATCGTGAGGCGCAGCACCATTTAAGGTGGAACGGGAAAAAGAAATTCGAGCACGGCGTACGATTTACCAGCCCCTTTAGTTTAATGTCAAACAGCTAACAACTCTACAACAACTCTATATTTTCATTCATCTCCACAAAAAGTGATATAAACACACGGCACGTCGAAACAACCACTTGTTTATGAAGCCAGTCAGCTAATCAGCTAGTTAATTTAACGTAAACATTACAATCAGCTACCTATTCTTTAACAACGACAAAAGAGACGTACCCGAGGTGTTATAATATCCCACCAACGCTGTCGTTTGAGCAAAACCCTTTAACAAAATAATAATCCAGTTATAAAAAGTAAATAATGGCGAATGTGGATCTCCTCTAAACTGTCCTGCAGCGGAGCAACAGTTCAGCTTTTCCCGCGACTTCGTGTCACGTGACTGCGGTCACGAGACGACTTTGTGTTTTTTCCCTATATTTTTTTAAAAAAGTGCGAATTAATCAACATAAGCCGATATTTAAGTTCAAAGTCTGAGGAAAACATTTGAATAAATTACGACATCAAAAAAATAAACACATACATAAAATAAAACAAGCCTCTGCCTACGTCACGTACACGTCACCGGCAACAAACAAAACAACAGGAAGCTGCCGGGTAAGCTGAGACTGCAGGTCATAAAACAGAGATTAACGCGGATTTTATGCTTGTTTGGGGTTTTAATTTTGCGTGACGTATTAGAAATTCTCTAAATAAACGCTTTGCTAACTTGAAATAAACCCTTTTGGGCCAGAATGATAATAGTGTTGTTCGGCCTCGGTAGCTTTCTTAGCTAGCTAGCTAGCTTCGTGTCAGTGAGTGTCTGTGTTTAACGTTTTAGTTGTTTAGTTCATATAAAAACGAGCTTTCTTGACTTGTTTACTCGTCTGTGATTAGAAGAAGAAACATAAAGGGGTTAACTGAATGTAACATTGTTTATTTGTCCCTGAGTATTAGCTTCTGAAGACCAGCACCACTTACATCTCAGTATCTTGGTTGTAATCAGCCCATGTTTATTTGTTGGGTGGCTTGTTTTTGTACAAGGAGCTTAAGGTGGACTCTTAAAATGATGGTTCTTCGAGGATTCTTTAGCACAAAGTGGTTCTATTTGAGCAATTAGCTCTATATAGAGTGCCATTAAATGGTTCATTCCATGGTGATTATTATGGTTCTTCAAATTCAGTGTGAATGTGTTGTAACTGTTATGTGGTTCTATACAAGACATGAAATATCTATTTAACCTCTTGGGCCCATGAACATTGTAACAATGATGATATTTCGCGGCTGAAGAGTTGTCTTCCTACCGACTACTTGTATGTATGTATGTGATGTCACTGCTTTAAAAAAAGCTGATGTTTCTATGAGACATCGATACAAAACTGTCCATTGAAGGTGGAAGGGGACCATTCGAAAAAGAAGCTGGTGTTGAGATTTCTATTCATCTCCAAAAAAGATCACATAAGTGTACAGCATATCAAAACAACAGCTTTTGAAGCAAGTCACGTGTTGTCTGTGGTTCTATACAAGTTGTGAAATACCTATTTAACCTCTTGGGCCCCTGAATGTCCCCCTGAACGTCATAACAATGATGTTATATAGTTTAGCAGCTTCTGTCTTTGGTATTCTTGACTAACTAGAGCTGCAGCACTGGTCTGTCTCAGGGTGGTCCTGTAGCAGATTGTTCACCCAGTTGGTGCTTTATAGACTAGAAACTCTTACTATGCCTGAAATGCACCTGAAAAACATATTTGAAAGAGTGAATTGTTAGTTATTTCTCAAAGAGGAGACAAAAGAGGAGGTGTGGAGGGTCTCAGGTAGTGTGTGCGAGAGAGAATTGGCAAACTAGAAAAGAGTATTTCTAGAAGAATAATTATGAAACCAAACATTCTGTTGCCATTAAAGCTAGCCTTTTTAATATTTTTTTTCTTAGTGTCAACCTTATAAAAACAGTTATTTTTTAAATAACTGAAATATAATAATATAAAGAAATAAACGATACATACAATATACAAAATATACAGGAGGGACATATGTAGACCTATGTAGAAAAGCATAGTAAATCTCTATATATCACTCTAAACAGAGCCATTCCCTGCACTGAGGAACCTTTGATGAAGAATGTTTTACATGGTTGGAGTGTATTAACTAAAGCTTTTCAAGCTACAAGCTGCATTCCCTGTTTATCCAAGCTACAAGTGCAGGCAAAGGAAGTAAACGAATCAATCTTGAGTGTCTCAGTTGAAGTCTATAAAATTAGTCTGTAAAGCATGTGCCTGTCAGGGAGGGGGCGGGTGTAGGTACCCCCCTTTCTCTGAGTCCTGTCCGCTGTCCACTTTTGAGTTTGTTGTTGTACCTCTTGATTTGGCACTCATCTCTCACTTCTGACACCAGTGTAGCGTTGGCATAGCAGAAGCCACAGAGAACATAGCGCACCATTAAGCTCTTCCATTTTGAGCAGGTAACATGGGAAGACACATCAAACTGCTAGTTAACTGCAAAGCCCACCCATCATTGACATAGTTTACTCCAAGCAAGTGTTTATTTAAAATGAAGTTACATGTAGGTACAAACTCTACAGACAAAAGTCAAAAGAGGGTTTGGAGCATTAATAAAATGTTCAGCGCAATGAGGTTCAGGGCCACTGCGAGGGGAAGATAAAGGGATACTATATTAGTGACAGCCATTACTCTTCTGATGGTGTTTCATGGGTTTTTAAAAATGTAAAGTCTCCTAAGGCTTATGATTTAACTGTTATGAAAGTGAAGAGTGTTTAAGGGGTCCGTGTTAAGAGGTTCAATAACAAGCTTATAATCTTTATACTCCACTTGCTTGTTAGCATTGTATACAAAGTACATGAAAGATTGCACAACATGCAGAGACATGCCAACATGTCGATCTCTTAAGTAATCTCACATAGAATTGCTCATGTGTTTTCACACTGTATTGCAGTAGCAGCCGCTTAGTAATCTGATATTTTTCTCATTGGACCGTGCTGATTGGTGGACTGTGAGCTTTCACTATTTGTCAGCTGTATTAACCTTAAGACCCCAAACCGCTTGGCTGATGGACTGCATTTAGAGCCAGTGAAAACGTGGTTAATTACATGTTTGTATGTGTCTGTTAGAGCAGGTAGAAGAAAACACTGCTGTATATGTTAACACTGATCCACTGTGTCTGTGTTTGCGCTGCTGCAGAGCCATGGAGGCTTCGAAGTCTTCGAGCACCACGATGCAGGTGAGCTTTGTGTGTCAGCGCTGCAGTCAGCCGCTGAAACTCGACACGTCCTTCAACGTCCTGGACCGGGGCACCATCCAGGAGCTTATCGGTAAGCTTATGACTGACCCTGTTGGTGGAAAAGAGCCAATATTGGTCTTAATTTATTTTATAATCAGACACACTGCTGGACGCATAGCGTGAATACAATATCATGTGTAAATACCTGTGACAGTGTTAGCGGCAGTGCTATGTTGATAAAGTCAAAGTCACACATTTTATGCTCTTGTTGTGATGGCAACGGTTGCCAGACTTTTGATGGACAGTGATAAATGTATTTCATCAAGTGTCCAGCTTTCAGGAATGTAGAGGATGTTATGTGTTAGTCTGGAGTTAATTATGATCTGTTGATATTGTTTTAGCTCCCCTGGTCACTGTAACACCCAGTAAACAAACAGAAAGCAGTGATGCTGACAGCCCCCCTGAGGTAAGTGTGCAGTGTCCTGTGATGCATGACCCACAGTTCTAGATGATGACCAGCCACTTCATTAAGTGCACCTGCCTTATTTCTACACCCGTCATCCATTTGTATGATCCAGTACTTCAACATTTACCGACTGTAGTCCATCAGTTTCTCTGCATACTTTTTTGTCAAAGGACCCCCACTGGACCACCACAGAGCAGGTACTATTTGGAGCATCAATCATTCTCAGTCACTGCTGGACAGTTCAATGTGGGCAGCTGATGAAGTACTAGACAATTAGGACTTACACAACCTGTGCAGATGATCTACTCTCTACGATTTTGCATCTACACGGTGGACCAATAAGAGAGCATTGTCTAAACACTGTGTCCACTCACTGTCCACTGCAGTGCTGGGAATAATCCACCAACCAAATACTATCTACTCTGTAGTGGTCCTGTGGTGGTCCTTATTATTAAAGAACAGAGTAATAAAGTATACAGAGAATCAAATGGACTACAGTCTGTAAGAGTAGAACTACAAAGTGCTCCTTTACAGGATGTAGAGCTGATACAATGTACAAAGAGTGAAGATACAGGGGGGTGCACCTGATAAAGTGGCCAGTCGGTAAATATAAGGGGAGTATTTTTTATGTTTGCAAACTAAGTCAGGTCCGTAACCACTAGGGGGTGCAAACCCTTAACCAGCAAGCCAACAGATGGATGACATTGGTAGAAGATGGATGGCATTGTCCTTGCCTTTACATGTCCCTTAGTTTTGTAACTGAGCTACTGCTTGAGAGCAAAAAAAACATATACGAATAATTTCAAGACAGTAGCTTTACGTGTGTGAATGTATTTTGAAGGAAACATTTGTGGAGAGCAAGCCGGATGGTGTTTCACGAAAATACATCCCGCCCGCAAGGTAGGAAGAGACAAAAGTTGCTTCTTTTTTTTTTTGGCCTGGTTTAATACATGTGTATTAGACAGTGTAGTGTAGTTGCACTTGTATTAATATAAGTTTTCGTTCTTCATTCGGTGCTGTGAACTCAAGGATGATGTCCACAGAAAGTGCAAACAGCTTCACACTCATTGGAGAGGCCTCAGATGGGGGAACCATGGAGAATCTGAGCCGCAGGCTGAAGGTATGGCAGCATTTCCACAAACATTTTTTTTTAAATGTCTGTTTTACATTTTTTAAATCTGTAGCATCAAAAAATGGGATGGTTGTAGCTTCCAGGAGATAAATAAAACAGTTACAGTCCATCTAACCAGTTTCTTTATCCACCTCATATGTTGATACTGGCGCATAACTTGCTGTTTGTGTTTCCCAACTGTTGCTGAGGCGTTAGTTGTTCCCAAGATAGCCCATAATGGATTAGGTTTCCAGTGCTTTCCACATGCTTTGGACAGGCAGTTAAATACACTGGCCCCAGCTGCCTGCAAGTAGCTGCAAGTCCAGAAATATCAGTGTACCGTCCACTGCTTTACATCTACTGCTTAATGAAATTCACTTGTACTATATAGATATAGACAATATATAGATATAGGGTGTGTCTCAAAACCTAGTGAGTGTCTAAGTAGGCTGTCTATGTAGTCAGCTATTTAAGTAGCAGCGTTCTCTCCTCATCTCTCCTCATAAGACTGATTACTGAGACACTCTAGTTAGAGAGAGACTGTGTCCTGGCTTGTTCCCGCTCTCTGCACGTGACTGGTGTTTTAGCTGGTTGCTAAGTTACCAGCCGATATCTAAAACAATAGCCAGAGGCTATTGGCTCGAGTATAAAACTGCTAAATGGTGAACGACTCGTTACAAAGTTGTAAATAAAATATTGTTTTGTGTGATTATATGATAAGAAACACATTAAAACACCAGGAAGAATCAAAATAACTCTTTTAAAACCACTTCACTGCTCGTAGATTTGCCTGCGTTGCATCATGGGATTGTCTTAGTGGCTGAGGAAGCATTCGATGCTTCCTTAAAATCAGGTCTAAATAAGGTTCCTCAGTAGACAGCACGTTTAAGGTATCTAAGAATCAGGACAGCCTACATGTCAGGGGTTAGGTGCCTTGCTGTAGGGCGCTTCAGTCGTGTCCCGTCTGTTCATGGGTTAGAAAAGGCAACCTCCCGGTCATAAGGCTGGTTCCCGGACCCCCAGCCCACGATGGCCTCCAGTTGGTCTAATTGGCCTTAAGCCTACTCCTTTTTAGGATTAATTAAACTGTAGTTTTAGCGCCTTAGCAATTACAGCTTGAATCAGAGAAGTCCTGGTCTTGGAGATGAACCACCCTGCAGAGGTAACTCCAACCCTAACCTAACAGAGGCGTCTGAATATTAGATCCAGGTGTTTTGGATCTGAACGGTTCCTGGTGGTAGAACTCCCAGGACCATGATTGGACAGGTGTGATGTAGAATGAAGCCATATACAGTCACAGCTTGGCATTTTCATTCTATTAAATATGTTTCTGAAATGTCTTCAACAGTTACTTGTGCTTGGTGATATATTTTTGATGCTAGGTCGCAGCACAACATGTATCTCAATTTTTAGTTTTCTGCGTAACGTGAATGTCTGCTGTTTACATTGCATGAAAATATTGTGATGAGTGGACCAATAGAAGTTATTCAAAATATCTTGGGAAAAATTCTGGTTCCATTGACTTACATTGAAAGTAAAGAGAGTTTTTGTTCCCTGCTGTAAAGTTGCTGTTTTGTAGTTCTGTTTTTCTTTGGATGGCGATGGTTTATTGGCCTCTGAATCTGTGACTATGCCTTAATGTTTGCATAACGTATGATGGGTGCTGTAATAAGAGAGCTTTTAGTTTAACGCTAGTTTAGTTTAATTGTAGTTTTTCCAGTGGTCAGACTTTTTGTTATTGAAGGCTTCTCCATATGGCTGACCCAAGCTTTCCAGTGTATCCAGCCCTCATGCCTCCACATGTGTCCTCTAGGTTACAAGTGATCTGTTTGACATCATGTCGGGGCAGACTGATGTGGACCACCCGCTGTGCGAAGAGTGTACAGACACACTGCTGGACCACCTGGACACCCAGCTAAACATCACTGAAAATGAGTGCCAGAACTACAAGTAGGCTCATTTTACATTCTGCATAGTTTATTATGTACATGTTGAATTAAACCTAATGAAAATGTCTGTTTATTTTATTTTATTTATATTTTATTTATTTTGGAATAATCAGAGTTGTTATTAATATTTTAAATTAATACACAAATAATAATACTACTACTAAAACAATAATAATAATAATAATAATAATAATAAATAATAAAATAATAATAATAATTAAAACATGTGTTTATTTTATTGCTAAGATGAGAGAACACTCCATTGATCGTGAAGGAGACAGAAGAGTAGATGAATAGAGCGTTACAGAAGAGTAGGTGAATAGAGCGTTACAGAAGAGTAGATGAATAGAGCGTTACAGAAGAGTAGATGAATAGAGCGTTACAGAAGAGTAGATGAATAGAGCGTTAGAGAAGAGTAGGTGAATAGAGCGTTACAGAAGAGTAGGTGAATAGAGCGTTACAGAAGAGTAGATGAATAGAGCGTTACAGAAGAGTAGATGAATAGAGCATTACAGAAGAGTAGATGAATAGAGCGTTACAGAAGAGTAGATGAATAGAGCGTTACAGAAGAGTAGGTGAATAGAGCGTTACAGAAGAGTAGGTGAATAGAGCGTTACAGAGAGTAGGTGAATAGAGCGTTACAGAAGAGTAGGTGAATAGAGCGTTACAGAGAGTAGGTGAATAGAGCGTTTACAGAAGAGTAGGTGAATAGAGCGTTACAGAAGAGAGGTGAATAGAGCGTTACAGAAGAGTAGATGAATAGAGCGTTACAGAAGAGTAGATGAATAGAGCGTTACAGAAGAGTAGGTGAATAGAGCGTTACAGAAGAGTAGGTGAATAGAGCGTTACAGAAGAGTAGATGAATAGAGCGTTACAGAAGAGTAGGTGAATAGAGCGTTACAGAAGAGTAGGTGAATAGAGCGTTACAGAAGAGTAGATGAATAGAGCGTTACAGAAGAGTAGATGAATAAAGCGTTACAGAAGTGTAGGTGAATAGAGCGTTACAGAAGAGTAGGTGAATAGAGCGTTACAGAAGAGTAGATGAATAGAGCGTTACAGAAGAGTAGATGAATAGAGCGTTACAGAAGAGTAGGTGAATAGAGCGTTACAGAAGAGTAGGTGAATAGAGCGTTACAGAAGAGTAGGTGAATAGAGCGTTACAGAAGAGTAGATGAATAGAGCGTTACAGAAGAGTAGATGAATAGAGCGTTACAGAAGAGTAGATGAATAGAGCGTTACAGAAGAGTAGGTGAATAGAGCGTTACAGAAGAGTAGGTGAATAGAGCGTTACAGAAGAGTAGATGAATAGAGCGTTACAGAAGAGTAGATGAATAGAGCGTTACAGAAGAGTAGGTGAATAGAGCGTTACAGAAGAGTAGGTGAATAGAGCGTTACAGAAGAGTAGGTGAATAGAGCGTTACAGAAGAGTAGGTGAATAGAGCGTTACAGAAGAGTAGATGAATAGAGCGTTACAGAAGAGTAGGTGAATAGAGCGTTACAGAAGAGTAGGTGAATAGAGCGTTACAGAAGAGTAGGTGAATAGAGCGTTACAGAAGAGTAGGTGAATAGAGCGTTACAGAAGAGTAGGTGAATAGAGCGTTACAGAAGAGTAGATGAATAGAGCGTTACAGAAGAGTAGGTGAATGGAGCGTTACAGAAGAGTAGGTGAATGGAGCGTTACAGAAGAGTAGGTGAATAGAGCGTTACAGAAGAGTAGGTGAATAGAGCGTTACAGAAGAGTAGGTGAATAGAGCGTTACAGAAGAGTAGGTGAATGGAGCGTTACAGAAGAGTAGGTGAATGGAGCGTTACAGAAGAGTAGGTGAATGGAGCGTTACAGAAGAGTAGGTGAATGGAGCGTTACAGAAGAGTAGGTGAATGGAGCGTTACAGAAGAGTAGATGAATGGAGCGTTACAGAAGAGTAGATGAATGGAGCGTTACAGAAGAGTAGGTGAATGGAGCGTTACAGAAGAGTAGATGAATGGAGCGTTACAGAAGAGTAGGTGAATGGAGCGTTACAGAAGAGTAGGGTGGAAGTAGAGCGTTACAGAAGAGTAGGTGAATGGAGCGTTACAGAAGAGTAGGTGAATAGAGCGTTACAGAAGAGTAGATGAATAGAGCGTTACAGAAGAGTAGATGAATAGAGCGTTACAGAAGAGTAGATGAATAGAGCGTTACAGAAGAGTAGGTGAATAGAGCGTTACAGAAGAGTAGATGAATAGAGCGTTACAGAAGAGTAGATGAATAGAGCGTTACAGAAGAGTAGATGAATAGAGCGTTACAGAAGAGTAGATGAATAGAGCGTTACAGAAGAGTAGATGAATAGAGCGTTACAGGAAGAGTCAGGATGAATAGAGCGTTACAGAAGAGTAGATGAATAGAGCGTTACAGAAGAGTAGATGAATAGAGCTTTACAGAAGAGTAGGTGAATAGAGCGTTACAGAAGAGTAGGTGAATAGAGCGTTACAGAAGAGTAGATGAATAGGAGCGTTACAGAAGAGTAGGTGGAATAGAGCGTTACAGAAGAGTAGGTGAATAGAGCGTTACAGAAGGAGTAGATGAATAGAGCGGTTACAGAAGAGTAGATGAATAGAGGCGTTACAGAAGGAGTAAGGGTGAATAGAGCGTTACAGAAGGAGTAGATGAATAGAGCGTTACAGAGAGAGTAGATGAATAGAGCGTATACAGAGAGAGTAGGTGAATAGAGCGTTACAGAAGAGTAGGTGAATAGAGCGTTACAGAAGAGTAGATGAATAGAGCGTTACAGAAGAGTAGGTGAATAGAGCGTTACAGAAGAGTAGGTGAATAGAGCGTTACAGAAGAGTAGATGAATAAAATCACTTGTAAAAGATTCAGGTTCCATTGACTTACATGGAAAGTGTGTTTTAGTGTGTCCTTTGGTTATTTTTCTGTGGACAGAGATGATATATATAATGTAATCAGTAAGTGACTGACTGACCAGTTAGAAGTTGTTGAGAGTTGTGTGGTTTAATATGTTCTGAGAAGACTTTCAGGGCATGCGAGTTAAAGAAAATGTTCTAGATAGCGTGTGTTCTAAAGCAGAGGGAACCCTGACAGTGACTGTGTGGTTTGTTTGACAGGAACTGTCTGGAGCTGCTGTCTCAGCTGCAGGAGGAGGATGAGGGTTCGCTGCTGAACGAGCTACAGCAGCTCCGGCAGGAGGAAGAGGGGCTGATCCAGAAGCTGGAGGCCATCGAGGAGCAGCGGGAAGCCGTGGCCAAGGACCTGTCCGAGGCCCGCACGCACACCCAGCAGCTGGATACAGAGGAGCTGCAGTGAGTTGTGGGAAAACAGAGAAACAGTAAAGCAGCTGGAGTGGACAGAAGGGGATTTCTGAGAGTTTGGAGAGACGGCTGTTTAAAGAAGTTCAGATGCTGTTATATGTGTTTAAAGAACTAGAATTAGAATTTAGAACTATCTGCCACTTGCGTTTTGCACACAGCGGAATTTGACCTCCGCATTTAACCCATCCGTGCAGTGAAACACACACATATACACACACTAGTGAACATAAACACTAGGGGGCAGTAAGCACACTTGCCCTATCCACAGCACCCGGGAAGCAGTCGGTGTCTTGCGTAAGGGCACTTTAGTCACTTCTGATCACAGGACCTCACACACTTTCCTTCTCCGCTGTTCTAGATTTATGATTGTTGGTCATTGTGGCGTAACTGTGGGCAAATAAAAGCCTGAGCGATCACAGTATTACGTAGGCTAGCAAAATGATCATTAGTATGGTAGAAATTAAATCAACCAGTTAAAAACCTGTGCTCACATTAATTTAGCCACTCTTTAACTTGGAGAATCTGAAAATGCTTTAATTTTGCACTTGTTTTTCATAATTTAACACTTTTTTTAAATATAAAAAATTATAAATATAAATAGATGACGCTGGGAAGGCCAAAATATGGTAGAATCTTGAATGTTCTTCATTTTACTCCAAACTTTTCTTTTTGTTTTCAAACCTCAACAAACAAAAAATCAGTTTTTATTGATTTAATTGCCATTAAAATAAAAATAAAACTTCTATTTTTGGTATCACACCAAAAATTGTCCCTCCACATGCTTCTACACCCTACAGTCTATAAGCACAAAGGTTATTTCTCCTTAAAACAGTTGCTATGTAACACTGAAATGTAAGAATGAAAGCTTATGGGACGTTTAGCTTAAAGAAATTGTTTTTTGTTTATAGATACTTCAGCTTCTTTGGGTCCTGGATAGTAGTTGTGTTGCCTTATTAGGAAAGAAGTAGATGTTCTAGCTTAATGCCAAAAAAGTCATTTTGAGTTGAACTATTAGACTTTATTTATTCGTTATTGTAATATTTTATATAATAATAATAATAATAATAATAATAAAGACGTCACATCTATGAAATACTTCATATTGACTCCATTCAGAAATATTGGCTTCTACCAAATAAGGCTACTTGGACTCCTTCCTTACGAAACAGCTGGTTGGTTGGAATACCTTAATGGGGATAGACGTTCTCCAAATCAACTTAACAACAAATACACAGGATGATAATTAGGATAATGTAGTGATTGTGGTTCAAAGTCTTCATGTTTCACCCCAAAATAAAATTCTATTTTATTTTTGTCTAAGACATAAATTCATACATAGACAGGTAACCATGTGTTCTCTCTCCGCCTCCTTCCCGCAGGTACCAGAAAGAGTACTGTGAGTTCAAGAGGCAGCAGCTGGAGCTGGATGATGAGCTGAAGAGTGTGGATAATCAGATGCGATATTGTCAGGCCCAGCTGGACAGGCTTAAGAAGACCAACGTCTTCAACGCAACCTTCCATATCTGGTAACAGTTCAGATCTCTATTCTTCAGTTTATTAGCTCCCACCGTGTCGTAGATGTTACAGGTGCACACATTTAAAACACAGAGTACGGTTTCCAGACCTGGGTGGGTTGTCTGGGAGGTTTGGTAGTGCTCAGGTACGATTTTTGAAAGATTAGCTGGGCTTCAGTTTCAGTCTCGGGCTTTTAGACCCTTTGCATACAGGCTGTTGTGGTGTACCTCTTAGCGTAGCTGACCAAGAATAAAAGTTTATTGGATGGAGCTCAATACAAAAAAATGATAAAGAAACTGTTTATAGATATTTCAGCTTCTTTGGGTCACATGGATTGTTCTTTGGTTTACCGAGACATTGAAAATGTCATGTCAGAGATTGTAGGAGGCTGTTTGTTTGATGTTTGTGAGATACAGCAGCACTGCAGAGGAAACGAGTTTTCATTGATTTGAACGAGGGAGTGAATCCTTTTGGCTATATAGGGTCTGTCTCAAATCCTAGTGAGTGTGTAAGTAGGCTGTCTATGTAGGCAGCTGTGTAAGTATCAGTGTTCTCTCCTCATCTCTCCTCATAAACAGATTACTGAGACGCTCTAGTTAGAGAGAGACTGCGTCACGGCTTGTTCCCGCCCACTGCAGCACGCGACCGGTGGTTTAGCTGGTTGCTAAGCTACCAACTGGCATCCAAAACAATAGCCCGAGGCTTAAAAATCCACTAGCATAGATGCTAATGGCTCGAGTATAAAAGTGTAAATGGTGAAGGACTCGTTACAGAGTTGATAATAAAATACTGTTTTGTGTGATTATATGACCAGAAACACATTAAAACTCCAGAGAGAATCAAAATAACTCACATTTTAAAACCACTTCACTGCTCGTAGATTAGCCTGTGTTGCATCATGGGATTGTCTTAGTGGCTGAGGAAGCATTTGATGCTTCATTAAAATAAGGTTCCTCAGTAGACAGCACGTTTAAGGTGTGTAAGAATTGGGACAGTCTGCATGTCGTGGGCGCATACTATGATTAAAAATGCTGTCTATTGTAGGAGATCACTAGGTTTTGAAACAGACCCTATAGTCTATATTACATTATATACATATTAAGGCTCTACTGTTGGCTAAATGGATATTTAAGGACCAATTTCTGCCTATTAGTCTGACGAAAAGTCATGAGATTCCAGTACTTGCTAGCTATTAACAGTGTGTGGATTTAATTTCGTCCCCTCTGGATCCTTTAATATTAAAATTCCTCAGTGCTGAATGATTTTGGGTCCTCATGTATTTTATATTTATATTAATATGTGGGCTCTTTTTTTCCGTAGGCACAGCGGGCAGTTCGGAACCATAAACAACTTCCGTCTTGGCCGTTTACCCAGCGTGCCTGTGGAATGGAATGAGATTAACGCAGCCTGGGGCCAGACTGTGCTTCTCCTACATGCTTTGGCTAACAAGATGGGCCTCCGGTTCCAGAGGTAGCGCCCAGCATGCTTAACGCTGGTTTGATGTCTTTATTACAGCTGAAGAACAGCAAACCTGAAACCTGCACTAACGTAAACACAAGATAACAACAAGGAAAGTGTAAAACACTTGAGGTTTAAATGAACATCCACAAACACAACCTGATCTGCAAGTTGTCATTCCTTGACAGGTATCGACTAGTTCCCTATGGAAACCACTCCTACCTGGAATCCCTCACTGACAAATCCAAGGTGGGTCCAGTCTGCATTCACATTGGCTGAGAATTGGAACTTGGGAGGACGTATTAAGGCAGTTTTGACAAAGTTCTCATATCCACAATGATGACTTTACAGTGGAAGGTAAAAGAAATCGCTGCTGTTGGAACAAAACCTAGAAGTGTGTACAGTTTCATGATGAATAGACCAGAAGAAATGGCAGAAAATTGGAAAAACGTCCATTGACTTATGTTATCTATGGTTTTTGACTTGAAGTTTTAATTTTAGAGATAAACAATTTTGTTCTGACAGCAGCAAGTAGGTTTTAATGGAAGTTCTCTTCATTCACAGTATGTTTCCTGTACTGTAACATGCAAGTTCACACATAACCGCTGCAGCTGTAATGTTCTGTTTAACCCCTCGTGTCTCTGTGTCCCTCAATCTTTTAGGAGCTGCCGCTGTATTGCTCGGGTGGCCTGCGCTTCTTCTGGGACAACAAGTTTGACCATGCGATGGTGGCCTTTTTGGATTGTGTCCAGCAGTTTAAAGAGGAGGTTGAGAAGGGCGACACCGGCTTCTGTCTACCATACAGGCAAGAGAATTTCTATATGATCAATCAAAACGAGGCGCCCCGTCTTCTTCCTGGAGACACTTGTAAGACGATCTAGGTCTGGGCGATATTGAGAATACGTTATTGGGATATTCCTTTATTAAAAAGTCTGGATAATTGGAGTTATAGCCCCTCCCTTGTTTGGGTACTTAATATAAACTTAACTTGGGTATGAATTGTACTTGTTCAGTGTTACTCCTTTTATGTTTATCCATTCATTTTCACATTCATCTGATTTTGATTAGATCAAAAACACAAAATAATAATAAATAATATTTAACGCCATAAGGAGACAAAACAGACGGAAGTGGCTCCAGCTTTAAATGGAGGACCATCTGTAGTGATCTGTAGACTCCCAGACCTCGAACCTCCGCCCACATCTCCAAATACATCATCCTATAGTTTAGAGCTGAAACGATTCCTCAAGAAACTCAAGAAACTCGATTACAAAAAAATCATTGAAGTAAATTCTTTGCCTCGAAGATTCGTTAATCCATAAAACCATATACAGCACACGGTTTTGCACGGATGACTTTTACTGTTGCACAGCGCACGCTTACGGCGTTGCCAGGTGACACGAAGAAGACGTGATTTGATGGCGCGGATTGCAAAATAGAGAAAGAGAGAGAGAATAAGGAGAGATGAACAGAACGGGGAGCAGATATTATTGGTGGGTCATTCTCAGCACTGAGTGCTGGTGTGAGTGGATCAGACGCAGCAGTGTCCACTCACTGTCCACTCTATTAGACACTCCTACTACTTGTTGGTCCACCTTGTAGATGTAAAGTCAGAGACAGTAGCTCATCTGCTGCTGCACAGTTTGTGTTCTCTAGTCCTTCATCAGTGGACACAGGACGCCGCCCACAGGACACTGTTGTCTGGATAGTTTTGGTTGGTGGACGATTCTCAGTTCAACAGTGACACTGAGGTGTTTAAACACTCCAGCAGCAGCACTGCTTTGTCTGATCCACTCACGCCAGCACAACACACTCTAACACACCACCATGTCAGTGTCACTGCAGAGCTGAGAATGATCCACCTCCCTAATAGTACCTGCTCTGTGGGGGTCCTGTCCATTAAAGAACAGGGTGAAAGGGGATAAACTGACAATGTGAGTAGATGGTAGGTGGTCATGTCGTATAGTCCAGCTAACTCCTCCTAAGCAGTTCATCCAGCAGGCTTCTGAACCCTAACCTGACAGTGTCAGGAAGACCTAACACCGGTTTTTGTCTTCTCTGTGCAGAATGGACGTGGACAAGGGGAAGATAGAGGACACGGGCGGCAGCGGAGGATCCTACTCCATAAAGACTCAGTTCAATTCGGAGGAGCAGTGGACCAAAGCCCTCAAGTTCATGCTTACCAACCTCAAATGGGGCTTGGCTTGGGTCTCCTCCCAGTTCTACAACCGCTAGAGCAGGACAGGCCTCCCAGAGGGTCACCACTTCCCTAAAATCGGTCGTAAACGCGTGCCTCTATATGCTCAGAAGAAGCTCGGAAGATCTCACGGCTTGAGAACGTGGATGGTTCTCCACCTTCGTAACAACGCAGCAGACAAATAATTTCCAAACCCCTACGCAGACCTGATAGCTCGCTCTCTTCTCCTGTTCTGTAGTGTCCAGTAACTTCATCATCAAGCCACATTAACGTTTACTGGTTCAGTTTGTATCTGATAAGTCTCAAGTGCAGAGGGGAACTGATCTTGGAAGACTCTTGGCTTGGCATACACTTGTCCACTCCTATCGTTGGTCTACAATATGCTTTGGATGGTTGCATGGACATCCAAGTCCGCGAAGGACGAGAATCATTCATGCTAGAGTGAAATTGAGGACTGCATGCCAGGTAGTGCCATGGTGGCAAATAATGGTTAATGCTGGAGTAACATAAACCTTGAGTGCCCAGCTGGATCTGTAACGAGTCCCCATGTCCTTCTGTACTGATTATGAAGGAAGACATGAATGATATCAAATGATGGTGTACAGTGTTGTAACAGCCCAGCAGTTTATTTTGCAAAGCTATTTTGATTTCTAAAAATATAATTAACACAATCTTCTAACTGCACCGATTTGGTTTCTGAAACCCTCTGAGATATAGTTATCTATAAAAATAGACAAACCTCCAGTTAGAAAAGAGCTTCAGGATTCTGCTGGACAAACCTCAGACTTAGGTTCTCCAGCTTCGCTAAGAAATCTCACTTTGGGAAGTACCCTCTGGGACGTCCTTCTCTTTTTTCCTTCCTGCAAGGTCATCTTTCTTCTCAGTATATGCTGTTGGATTAGGGTTAGCGCTGATCTCCGCACAGCAGATCTGTAGGAACACGTTTTTTTTAAACCAGTGGTCACCAGGCCTTCACCTGGAGGCAGTTCAGACCCAGCCTGCACCCAGACTGTTGTCTGTTCTAGCCATTTGAAGACTTTTGCTGGAGAAGCTGAGGTCGTGTTTGGAAGATGGACCTTCTCCAGGGTTGATGACCACTGCTTTAACCACTGTACCACAGAAAATAGGTGTTATGTAGTTAAAGAAACAATACAGGTTGAACACTGATGATCTTAATATCAGCACTTGGGTTTCTGAGGGTGGCTGGTTTGTTAACATTCAGTGAGAAGTTATGAGTCTATCAAATGTAATGTTATAAGAGATGAAAACAGAAAAAGAACTATGTGAATGTTATGAGACTCGGTTTGGACCAGTTCTGTTGGTCAGTTTGATGGAAAATGATGAGGTTTCGAAATGACAGCATCAGTTTTATCACTACAGATGCAGCGATCTGGGAATTATAGGCCAATGTCTTGTGCCAGAACATGAATATGTATTGAAATGTGGGGATTTGGACTGAAGCCATTTCACAGATACATATTTCTTTCTGTAGTTACAAATGCAGTAGAACAAACTTTCTACACTGCCAGGGTACAACTCATCAGAGTTGACTATGAAGCAGCAAATGTCAGCACTATCCAAAGAAAAACATGCATCTCCATTTGTCTTTGTCTTTTTGTACAACATATGAACGTAGCAGCTGCTATTTACATCATCTGAAAAACGTTATGGTTAATAGGGGTGTAAGAAAATATTGAAATATCGAATATCAGGATGTTACGTTTTGTGATCCATACACAGATTCCTGCCAGACAGTGAATCATTGTGTGTTGTGTTTAAACCTCTGACCACTAGATGGCAGTGTTGTAATCCATTTTCAACTCCACTCCAACATTAACAAGCAGCACAAGGGCGCAATGCTGTTGTAAGCACTAACAAACCTGTTCATATAGTGGTGTGTTTTAATAGTAGGATTTGTAAAATCACAATATATCACTTTGCTTGCAATTTCAAAGTATATTGCGATATATTGAATTGTGACCGATGCCATAATGGTTAATGGACCAATAGAAATGGTCCAGCTTGGAAATAATTCCTGCCCCACTGACTTGCATAGTAAAGTATGTTGTGGTCCTCTCTTGTAAAGTGGAGATTTTTGGAGACACTTGTTTTTCTTTGGACAGCGACAATATATAAGCTGGTATAGACGTGATTCCACTGTCAGTGGTGCCGCCCTAGTCATTGCCTACCTGTTACTGATCTAATGGTATGAGTGTTGGACAGGTCATAGAAGGACTGTGTCTAAACTCGTTGAAGTTGAAGGTCTTCGATTCTCTCTTCACCAAATGATCATCACAAGTCAACACTGCGTGAAATAGCAAACACATCATTTTGTACTTAGTTTCAGTTTCACCGTCACTGGTACACAAGTATTAAACTTTCTAAATTGGGAATATGTTGGAGGACTAGGGTCATTTTTATGAAACCTCTTCACCAAAATAACTCTGTACAGACGCTGACTTGAAGTCCTACAGATGATCAGACAGATAGATCTGATTATCTAAATGCTTATGACGGGTGATCATTGAATGAGGCTACCGAGGCATGTTTGTTTGGGGACTTCCCTGATGTTTCCCCATCCATAAGCTGACCTCATTTTTATAGACCTCATAGAAGATGGTCACTCAGAATTGGTTGCAAGAAACCCTTAGGATCCATTCCTACATTTACATGTAACATGATTTAAAATGTAGGTGATCTAATTCATGTTTAACTGGTTTTTTTTGCTGATGTCAAATACACAACAGTGGAAATCTGAGCTCAGTGTTTTTTTTTAATGATCTTCAGCGACGCTCTCACTGGATTTGGGCGAGAAGTGAACAGTGAACGGATCAGACGAAGATAGAAACGATGTTTTTAATGGCTGAAAAGTTGTTAATGCGAAACCAAACAGAAGGCTTTCCTGCTCTTCCCCTTTTATTGGGGGGGGGAACAAAAAAAATGCTAAAAATATTTATGCTAAAAAAATAAGCTTACCATCTTAAACATGTTCGATTCCAGTTTGAGAATAAAAAAAGAGGTTTGGTAAAATAAAACCATTAAACCAGCTTATAAAATACAAACTTTGCGCAAATAAAATAAAAAGACCTGAACTGACTCTAGCTGAACTTTGGTCATTCAACAAATACGACTTGGGGCTGCTCCCATTTCCAAAGCGGTCTTCAAACAGAGCTTTGGAATTGGGGTCCCGGTGTAGTTTCATTCGGATGCAGATGAGAAACTCAAGTATAAGCCGTGTCCGTCTTCTACAACCTGCTCCCCCACTTTCAGACGAGCGTAAGTATCTGGACAAACGTCCGAGAAGAGGTTCTGCATTTCCTACGCAGTTCCCGCATACAGGAGCTCTACAGGTTGTAATGGTTCTCCTACAACCTTGAGTGCTCATCATCATCCCTGGCAGCCTTTTCGGGTTTTCAAGTTTCGCGTCCACGTCTCTCGGTGCCGACAGAAACTGATGTGTGAAGTCTTTGCACCTGCGAATCAGACGCTGGCAGTAACTCCTGGGAGAGCTGGAGCGTGTGCGAGTCAGTTGGAGGCACTGCTGTTGTAGGTGTTGGACGTGGATGGCGCAGGGGGCGGTGGAGGCGGTGGTATGCTGACGGATTTGCGGATGTGAGGCATGAGGAAGGGGTCGCTCGCCAGCTGGTGCACGTCGATGCGGTCCTCTTTTCTGTAGGCCAGGCAGCGACGGGTAAACGCCTAGAAACCGAATGGAGAAGGTTCGATTACAGCAAAGACTGACACGCCAGCACGCTCAAACGCTGTTGCTCCTCCTCCAAATTCAAATTTACAGTTAAACAGATCTAAACTGTTACAGAACTCATTATTATTCACTCCCTCAAAATGTACACACAACAAAAATGATGGACCACGTAGAGAAATCTAGTGTTCCAGGCTGAGAAGGTGAAACCAAATGATAAACTTTTCATTCTCTTCTCAAGGAACCAAACAATCAGCGCTCATGACTGATGTTCATCTTTAAACGAGGCTGAAATTGGCTTCCAGCTTCTTAATCATGGTTTAAGATGGTTAAGGTGGGGGAGAAAATTTAAGAAAAAAGCTGGCGACTAGGATTCTTCAACATCTTCTCCAAAATCTTTAATTCCAAGTTCTCTATTCGTTCTGCATGTTTCACTTCAAACAGTTTCTCAAGTACGTGTACAATATGGAGCAAGTTCAGCTCAGCGTTTAACACTGAAGAGACTGAAGAGATGAGCAGCTCTACCTTTATTAGCACCACAACCTCCAACAGTGACTGTAAGTAGCAGCCATGCTGTGTGAGTGTATCACTGTGTGCTGTGTACTGTGTGAGTAACAACTTTCATTTACTTTGTTTTTGATGTCTAGATGAAAGCAAGTAGCTAGTATAAGTAATGTTAGATACTAGCAGCTCCAAGTAACTAGTATAACTAACTAAAAAGTGACGTTGTATTTTTCTTTTTGTGTCTATTTATCTGCGTGATCATCATCAGCTTAGCCAATCAGAGCAGAGCTCATTAAATTATTTAATAATTATTTAATAATCGTTTCACTCTAGGGCCAAATTGTAGGGTGCAAATAGGAATGTAGAGCATAGCTGGGCCTGTTCTTCCTATACAAAGTCACATTCTTCTTTTCCGTCTTCTGCTTCTTTATATTATTATCATTATTTTTATTAATAGATTATTATATCGTCGCTCTCCAATGAAAACAAGTGTCTCCAAAATTGCAACTTTACAGGGGAGACCACAAACCTACTTTATTTTCAATGCAAGTCAATGGAACCTTTTTTTTTCCAAGCTATTTTAGAGCACTTCTAGTGGTCCACTCATCATGAAATCTGCATACAATGTAAACTACCATTAGTATTTAAATCGACAAAAATGAAGATACATGTTTTTCATTGGACGGCGACGATATGGAGGCTAGCTCTAACCTTTTTTAAATGGTGCATTCTATGGCATCTTCAAAGCACCTTAAATGAAAGCTTTTGTTTCACTATATACTCCTGTTATCTGCTAAACTACACCTTTGAACTAATTAATATAGTGAACAACCCTAGTGTTCTACAGAAACCCATCAGCTCCATACTCCAGACCTTCATCTGCAGAATGATCTACTGCTGTAACTGAAATTCACTTGTACATATAAAGACATAAGTAGAGTTAACCGGTCAGTCGAGAATGCTGGGACTAATTAGTCTACTTGTATGTGGCCTTTCACCAACATTTCTACCAAACTGTACCTTTGCTTCTGGAGAGACCACGGGCTTGGCCGGGAACTGAACCTCTGTGGCTTTGAGAATGGTGTTCTCCTGCAGAATGTCCTGCTGGGACTGATTATGTCCGAATGGCTGAACGATGTGGAGAAGAACAGTCAGAGCGGGAACAAAACCAAAACACGACAGTTTTTGTATGTGTGTGTTTATTGGGTACCTTTCTGCCATAGAGGCTCTGGTAGAAGATCACTCCCACTGACCACACGTCCACTTTATTGGAGATTTTGGGCGGCTCCTTCCCCACTACAAAACACTCAGGGGGCAAATACCTGTAACCACCAAAGAGAAAAACACATCAGGAGCAAAATCATAGAGAACAGCAGCTGTATCTGAAAAATACCCAACCCAGCTGCAAAGCCTAAACAAGCCTGAATTTATAAAGGTACCCGAGTGTCCAATAACCAACTGTGGACACTTTAACCCTTTGATACACAATCCGAGTGACGCGACTGAGATTTCAGAATTCGAGCTTCCAGTAATTACTCAGTTTACTTGATGTTGATCTTTACTATAACATAGGAAATTAAAACATGTCCAATTTGAGCCATGTTGTGCATCAAAGGGTTAATGGAGACAAACCAAATGACTGGATATTATGAAGTGTGTGATTGTTACCAGTAGGTTCCCGCCCCCTGTGACGTGAGCTCCATGCCATCCACAGAATTATAACTATCATCGTCCATGATCTTTGACAGTCCGAAATCAGTGATCTTGATTTCCCCACACGCTGTACCGTTCACCAGCAGTATGTTACCTGAAAGACAGAGTAGACAGAGAGTGAGAGAAAGAAAGAGGGAACAAGAGACACAGAGAGGGAGAGTGTACCAGAACATGTGTGTAAGAGATAAAATGAGAGTGTGTGTGAGAAAGGGAGTGAGTGAGTGTGTGAGTGTGTGTTTGAGAGTGAAAGTGAGAGTGTGTGTGTGAGTGTGTGTTTGAGAGTGGAAGTGAGAGTGTGTGTGAGAGAGAGTGAAAGTGTGCGTGCGTGCGTGCGTGCATGAGTGCGTGCGCGCGAGAGAGAGAAAAAAAAGTGTACAAGAGCGTGTGTATAAGAGATTAAAATGAGTGTGTGTGAGAAAGGGAGTGCGTGAGTGTGTGTTTGAGAGAGAAAGTGAGAGTGTGTGTGTGAGTGAAAGTGAGTGTGTGTTTGTGTGTGTGTGTGAGAGAGAGAGAGAGACAGAAAAAGTGTACAAGAGCGTATGTGTAAGAGATTAAAATGAGTGTGTGTAAGAATGTGTGTGTGAGAGAAGACAGATAAGAAAGTGTGCACGTGTGTGAGTGAGAGAGTATGAGTGTGTGTGTGTGTGTGTGTGTCCGTCCGTCCGAGAGTGTGTATGTGCGAGAGAGAATGAGAGTGAGTGTGTATGTGCGAGAGAGAGAGAATGAGAGTGAGTGTGTATGTGTGAGAGAGAATGAGAGTGATTGTGTATGTGTGAGAGAGAGAATGAGAGTGAGTGTGTATGTGAGAGAGAGAGAGAATGAGAGTGAGTGTGTATGTGTGAGAGAGAGAGAATGAGACTGAGTGTGTATGTGTGAGAGAGAGAGAATGAGAGTGAGTGTGTATGTGAGAGAGAGAATGAGAGTGAGTGTGTGTGTGCGAGAAGAGAGAGAGAGAGAATGAGAGTGAGTGTGTATGTGTGAGAGAGAGAGAATGAGAGTGAGTGTGTGTGTGTGCGAGAGAGAGAGAATGAGAGTGAGTGTATGTGAGAGAGAGAATGAGAGTGAGTGTGTGTGTGCGAGAAGAGAGAGAGAGAGAATGAGAGTGAGTGTGTATGTGTGAGAGAGAGAGAATGAGACTGAGTGTGTATGTGTGAGAGAGAGAGAATGAGAGTGAGTGTGTGTGTGTGCGAGAGAGAGAGAATGAGAGTGAGTGTGTATGTGAGAGAGAGAATGAGAGTGAGTGTGTATGTGAGAGAGAGAATGAGAGTGAGTGTGTGTGTGCGAGAAGAGAGAGAGAGAGAATGAGAGTGAGTGTGTATGTGAGAGAGAGAGAGAATGAGAGTGAGTGTGTATGTGAGAGAGAGAGAGAATGAGAGTGAGTGTGTATGTGTGAGAGAGAGAGAATGAGAGTGAGTGTGTATGTGTGAGAGAGAGAGAATGAGAGTGAGTGTGTGTATGTGTGAGAGAGAGAGAATGAGAGTGAGTGTGTATGTGAGAGAGAGAATGAGAGTGAGTGTGTATGTGAGAGAGAGAATGAGAGTGAGTGTGTATGTGCGAGAGAGAGAATGAGAGTGATTGTGTATGTGTGAGAGAGAGAATGAGAGTGAGTGTGTATGTGTGAGAGAGAGAGAATGAGACTGAGTGTGTATGTGTGAGAGAGAGAATGAGAGTGAGTGTGTGTGTGCGAGAGAGAGAGAATGAGAGTGAGTGTGTATGTGAGAGAGAGAATGAGAGTGAGTGTGTATGTGAGAGAGAGAATGAGAGTGAGTGTGTGTGTGCGAGAAGAGAGAGAGAAGAATGAGAGTGAGTGTGTATGTGAGAGAGAGAGAGAATGAGAGTGAGTGTGTATGTGAGAGAGAGAGAGATGAGAGTGAGTGTGTATGTGGCGAGAGAGAATGAGAGTGAGTGTGTATGTGAGAGAGAGAATGAGAGTGAGTGTGTATGTGCGAGAGAGAGAGAGAATGAGAGTGAGTGTGTATGTGTGAGAGAGAGAGAGAATGAGAGTGAGTGTGTATGTGAGAGAGAGAGAGAGTGAGTGTGTATGTGAGAGAGAGAATGAGAGTGAGTGTGTATGTGTGTGAGAGAGAGAATGAGAGTGAGTGTGTATGTGAGAGAGAGAGAAATGAGAGTGAGTGTGTATGTGAGAGAGAGAGAGAGTGAGTGTGTGTGTGTGGAGAGAGAGAGAGAGTGTGTGAGTGTGTGAGTGAGTGAGAGTGTGAGAGAGGAGAGTGAGAGTGTATGTGTGTGTGAGAGAGATGAGAGTGAGTGTGTGTATGTGTGAGAGAGAGAGAATGAGAGTGAGTGTGTATGTGAGAGAGAGAGAAGAATGAGAGTGAGTGTGATGTGAGAGAGGAGAGAGAATGAGAGTGAGTGTGTATGTGAGAGAGAGAGAGAATGAGAGTGAGTGTGTTGTGAGAGAGAGAGAGAGAATGAGTGTGTGTATGTGAGAGAGAGAATGAGAGTGAGTGTGTATGTGAGAGAGAGAATGAGAGTGAGTGTGTGTATGTGCGAGAGAGAGAGAGAATGAGAGTGAGTGTGTATGTGAGAGAGAGAGAGAATGAGAGTGAGTGTGTATGTGAGAGAGAGAGAGAATGAGAGTGAGTGTGTATGTGTGAGAGAGAGAATGAGAGTGAGTGTGTATGTGTGAGAGAGAGAATGAGAGTGAGTGTGTATGTGAGGAGAGAGAGAATGAGAGTGAGTGTGTATGTGAGAGAGAGAGAGAGAATGAGAGTGGAGTGTGTATGTGTGAGAGAGAGAATGAGAGTGAGTGTGTATGTGTGAGAGAGAGAATGAGAGTGAGTGTGTATGTGTGAGAGAGAGAATGAGAGTGAGTGTGTATGTGAGAGAGAGAGAATGAGAGTGAGTGTGTATGTGAGAGAGAGAGAGAGAGAATGAGAGTGAGTGTGTATGTGAGAGAGAGAGAGAGAATGAGAGTGAGTGTGTATGTGAGAGAGAGAGAGAGAATGAGAGTGAGTGTGTATGTGAGAGAGAGAATGAGAGTGAGTGTGTATGTGAGAGAGAGAATGAGAGTGAGTGTGTGTGTGCGAGAAGAGAGAGAGAGAATGAGAGTGAGTGTGTATGTGAGAGAGAGAGAGAATGAGAGTGAGTGTGTATGTGAGAGAGAGAGAGAGAATGAGAGTGAGTGTGTATGTGTGTGAGAGAGAGAATGAGAGTGAGTGTGTATGTGTGAGAGAGAGAATGAGAGTGAGTGTGTATGTGAGAGAGAGAGAGAATGAGAGTGAGTGTGTATGTGAGAGAGAGAGAATGAGAGTGAGTGTGTATGTGTGAGAGAGAGAGAATGAGAGTGAGTGTGTATGTGTGTGAGAGAGAGAATGAGAGTGAGTGTGTATGTGTGTGAGAGAGAGAATGAGAGTGAGTGTGTATGTGTGAGAGAGAGAATGAGAGTGAGTGTGTATGTGTGAGAGAGAGAATGAGAGTGAGTGTGTATGTGAGAGAGAGAGAGAATGAGAGTGAGTGTGTATGTGAGAGAGAGAGAGAGAATGAGAGTGAGTGTGTATGTGTGAGAGAGAATGAGAGTGAGTGTGTATGTGTGTGAGAGAGAGAATGAAGTGAGTGTGTATGTGTGAGAGAGAGAATGAGAGTGAGTGGTATGTGAGAGAGAGAGAGAATGAGAGTGAGTGTGTATGTGAGAGAGAGAGAGAATGAGAGTGAGTGTGTATGTGAGAGAGAGAATGAGAGTGAGTGTGTATGTGTGAGAGAGAGAATGAGAGTGAGTGTGTATGTGAGAGGAGAGAAATGAGAGTGAGTGTGTATGTGTGAGAGAGAGAGAATGAGAGTGAGTGTGTATGTGAGAGAGAGAGAAGAATGAGAGTGAGTGTGTATGTGTGAGAGAGAATGAGAGTGAGTGTGTATGTGAGAGAGAGAGAGAATGAGAGTGAGTGTGTATGTGAGAGAGAGAGAGAGAATGAGAGTGAGTGTGTATGTGTGAGAGAGAGAGAATGAGAGTGAGTGTGTATGTGTGAGAGAGAGAATGAGAGTGAGTGTGTATGTGAGAGAGAGAGAAGAGAGAATGAGATTGAGTGAGAGTGAGAGAGAGAGATGAGAGTGAGTGTGTATGTGTGAGAGAGAGAGAATGAGAGTGAGTGTGTATGTGAGAGAGAGAGAGAGAGAATGAGAGTGAGTGTGTATGTGTGTGAGAGAGAGAAAGAGTGAGTGTGTATGTGTGTGAGAGAGAGACAGTGAGTGTGTATGTGAGAGAGAGAGAGAGAAAGAGTGAGTGTGTATGTGTGTGAGAGAGAGAATGAGAGTGAGTGTGTATGTGTGAGAGAGAGAATGAGAGTGAGTTGTGTATGAGAAGAGAGAGGAGAGAGAATGAGAGTGAGTGTGTATGTGTGAGAGAGAGAGAATGAGAGTGAGTGTGTATGTGTGAGAGAGAGAGAATGAGAGTGAGTGTGTATGTGAGAGAGAGAGAGAGAGAATGAGAGTGAGTGTGTATGTGTGTGAGAGAGAGAAAGAGTGAGTGTGATGTGTGTGAGAGAGACAGTGAGTGTGTATGTGAGAGAGAGAGAAGAAAGAGTGAGTGTTGTGTGTGAGAGAGAATGAGAGTGAGTGTGTATGTGTGAGAGAGAGAGAATGAGAGTGAGTGTGTATGTGTGAGAGAGAGAGAAAGAGTGAGTGTGTATGTGTGTGAGAGAGAGAGAAAGAGTGAGTGTGTATGTGTGAGAGAGAGAGAATGAGAGTGAGTGTGAGAGAAGCTAGAGCTGCTCAGTGTACTGTGTAGTTACTGTGATGTTGGATGTAAAGCTGATGTGTGGAAAGCTGTATTATAATTAGGAGTCAATAACCAATAGGAGATAGTTAGTGTGTGCAGTTAGCATCGTGACCAATCACAACAAAGTTCTGAGGATGTTCTGGACTCAAAGTCATCTCGTTATCCAATGAAGGAGCATTACTTGTAATCTTAGTGTGATTATTTAAACGTGTTATATTATTTGATTCGCAATAGAAATTATAATATCTACCAACATTGGCACAGTATTGGCATCGTGTCCACATGGCGTCTAAAACAAACTTCAATTCTAAACGACTTTAGTGCACGTGTGCGGAGGTGTATGGAGGTGTATGGAGGTGTGCGGAGGTGTGCGGAGGTGTACAGACGTGTGCGGAGGTGTGCGGAGGTGTACGGACGTGTGCGGAGGTGTGCGGACGTGTACGGAGGTGTGTGCGCGGAGGTGTGCGGAGGTGTGCGGAGGTGTACGGACGTGTGCGGAGGTGTACGGAGGTGTGCGGACGTTTGCGGACGTGTGCGGACGTGTGCGGACGTGTGCGGAGGTGTACGGACGTGTACGGAGGTGTACGGACGTGTACGGAGGTGTACGGAGGTGTACGGAGGTGTGCGGAGGTGTGCGGAGGTGTGCGGAGGTGTACGGACGTGTGCGGAGGTGTGCGGAGGTGTGCGGAGGTGTACGGAGGTGTGCGGAGGTGTACGGAGGTGTGCGGAGGTGTGCGGAGGTGTACGGACGTGTGCGGAGGTGTATGGAGGTGTACGGACGTGTACGGAGGTGTGCGGACGTGTGCGGAGGTGTACGGAGGTGTGCGGAGGTGTGCGGAGGTGTACAGACGTGTGCGGAGGTGTACGGACGTGTGCGGAGGTGTGCGGAGGTGTACGGACGTGTGCGGAGGTGTGCGGACGTGTACGGAGGTGTGTGCGCGGAGGTGTGCGGAGGTGTGCGGAGGTGTACGGAGGTGTGCGGAGGTGTACGGAGGTGTGCGGAGGTGTACGGACGTGTGCGGAGGTGTACGGAGGTGTGCGGACGTTTGCGGACGTTTGCGGACGTGTGCGGACGTGTGCGGACGTGTGCGGAGGTGTACGGACGTGTACGGAGGTGTACGGAGGTGTGCGGAGGTGTGCGGAGGTGTACGGACGTGTGCGGAGGTGTGCGGAGGTGTACGGAGGTGTGCGGAGGTGTACGGAGGTGTGCGGAGGTGTACGGACGTGTACGGAGGTGTACGGAGGTGTACGGACGTGTACGGAGGTGTACGGACGTGTGCGGAGGTGTACGGACGTGTACGGAGGTGTACGGAGGTGTGCGGAGGTGTACGGAGGTGTGCGGAGGTGTACGGACGTGTACGGAGGTGTACGGAGGTGTACGGACGTGTACGGAGGTGTACGGAGGTGTGCGCGGAGGTGTATGGACGTGTGCGGAGGTGTGCGCGGAGGTGTACGGAGGTGTACGGACGTGTACGGAGGTGTGCGGAGGTGTACGGAGGTGTACGGACGTGTACGGAGGTGTATGGAGGTGTGCGCGGAGGTGTGCGGAGGTGTGCGGAGGTGTGCGGAGGTGTACGGACGTGTACGGACGTGTACGGAGGTGTACGGAGGTGTGCGGAGGTGTACGGAGGTGTGCGGAGGTGTACGGAGGTGTGCGGAGGTGTACGGACGTGTACGGAGGTTCCACGCTTCGTTACTCCACCTGGCTCACCTGGCTTGAGGTCGTAATGGATGATTGGAGGGCGAATTTCATTCAGGTACTTCAGAGCGTTCACAATCTGCATGACGATGGAGCGAGCCTCCTTCTCCGACATCAGCTTGTGCTGTTTCAAGTAGAAATCCAGATCGTTCCCCTCACAGTACTCCAGAACCGTGCAGAACCTGTGTCGACAGAACCACATTCATCACCTCTGCTCTTCAACCTACTGGTTCTTAGAGTGTCTACTGTTATTTATTTATTTATTTATTTAATGTAAATGAGTACTAAAGATACAGCAGCAGATATTAATGCAGTCCAATCAGAGCTCGAGTGTTGATGCTGGGTCTGATCCCCTCGTACAAGCACAACACACACCAACAAACTACCACGTCAGTGTCACTGCAGTGCTGAGAATCATCCACCACTCAAATAATACCTGCTCTGTGGTGGTCCTGATCGTTGAAGAAGAGGGTAAAAGCAGATAAACTATGTATACAGAGAATCAGATGAACTACAGTCTGTAGGCGTATCTCCTATACGGTCAGTGGAGCTGATATACTGGACAGTGTGTGTAGATACAAGGTGATGGTTTTAATGTTACAGCTGATGGGGGTACTGTTCAGCTCTAATGGAGCCTGAACAGATGGGCAACTCACCAATTCCATGTGCACTAATGCACCTTCATACCATCATGGATGCTGGTGTACTGATAACAAGCAGGATGCTCCCTCTCTTCCATAGCCAAGAATGTAAAAAGTTTTTGGTGTCGGACCACAGGACACTGCTCCACTTCGCCTCATCTTAAATAAGTTTGTCCTCAAAGAGGGTGCTCGTTCCTGGATCTATTTATAGCTGGCTTCTAGGGCGATTAGCATAACGTGGGTCGATGCGTTGCAAAGGTGGCCGCGTCTACTGAAAGCATGGATTTATCCGGAGCTCGAGCTGCAGCTACAAACAATCACTCGCGTGTATCTAAAGTAGTGTTAGTGTTTCACACAGAAACACAACAGTGTGGTGCTCTGTCAGCTCTGCACAGTGGAGATGATCACTACAGTACAGCTGCTACACACGAGACCTTGAAGATCAAACATCCCGTAGAGCTTCATCAACACAGCAGCAGGACAGCACCTGTTCACCTGTTTATCTTATCTTATAGATTATTTATAGATTATTAACACGTGTATCATGTTTCTTTCAGTAGTGTCTCTTGAAAAGTCTCATTGTTAACCGTTTCTTAATCGTCCAGTGTGGAACCTAAGACTGTTCTAGATACAGCGGGAGCTTTAAAATACACGGAGCTGCTTCTTAAACGACTCTCTGCCAAAATATATATATATATAGTCCACAAACTGTCCGAGTTCTTGTGTGTGAGGCGTGTAGCCTACGTGTCATTTGTGCCTCTAAAAGTCGAGTCAGAGTGTAGACTCTTAGTCTTTAACCATTTATGGATCACCTGCGTTTAAGATACACTTTAATACATTAAGTCTAGAATGGCCATGCGTTTTCCTCATGTTTCTGAGCCCACCGCAACCCCCCCAATCCACTAATCGGAAATCGTTAGATGCAGCCCTACTGGCTTCTTCTTTGTAAAGTAGAGTTATACTTGGTGGACACAGTGACAAAGACATTGTTGTCAAAGAGAATGGCTTTCAGAAAGTTTGAGTCAGGTTCAATAACTTATGTTTAGGCATCTCTCAAGTGGATTAGAGTTACTGATTGGAGGCTTTTGCACACATGTATGGAGTCCATGGCAGTTTTGGTACAAGAGGTCATAACAGCAAAACGGGGACATACCAACTGTACCAATTCATGTAAACATACTAACTACATTCCACGCTTAGTTTGTCGTGCTCAGACGGCAAAGACATACAAAGTAAATTTGTATTAAAAAGTAAGAAATGCAAAACACAAGCATTTATATATTGTGTATATATATTAGAGATGGAAAGATTGATTGGCTGTATCATATCGGCCGATTTTTAATCAAAATATGCGATCAGTGATCGACCGATATTTCTCCAATTTAGCCGATCCCGAGGCCTTATTTCTTTATTTCCAGCTAGCGTTTTATTGAAACCCACTCTGTGAAACCCCCTACGTCCAGGGCAGTTTGTAACATCTGTAAAATCCACGTGTCTCGTTGGAGAACCAAGACAAAGACATTTTACACTACTAATCTGATAGGGCACCTAAAAGTACACCACGCAGCTGAATACAGTGAGTATCAGCAAACAGCAGAGCTAGCACAAAACTAATAACCTAGAACACCATACAGACCAGATCTGACCGGTACGAACAGAACAGCAACAATTCAAGATCTACATTTAATGATTACAGATTGTCATTTAAAATAACAGTCTGTGTTTAATGACTGCAGTTTTTACTGTATTTATTTAATTCGTTTTTTTAGTTTTAAATTAAGGGTGTAAATGTAATGATTGCAGTATTGGGGATATTTGTTTGATTTACTTTGTTTAATTTAGTTAAAAATATGATGCTGTTTCACATGAGCTTGTTAAATATGTTAATAAACCAGTTTAGACCATGTTTTATGACTTGCTTGTGCTAATAACTATATGTAGCCTGAAATGTGATCAGAATAGGCCTCAAAAATGACCAGTCCATCTCTAGTTTGCCCCGTGGTTACCGAGCAAATAGAGGAATAAACTTACGAGTCTGTGTCCAGTGAGAAGTAGTCATAGAGTTTGACTATTCGGGGATGATCCAACTCTTTGTGGATTCTGTATTCTCTGCATGCATGCCTGTAGAACAACAAGTAACACATAATGACAAGCCAGAACATCCACACTCTTAACAAATCTTGAGACTGACGCATGCATAGTCTATTTTAGCCCACTCTTTCACTTCAGAGCCCAGAGCAGCATTAACAACATTAACATTCCTACATTCCACAGCTGCAGGGAGACATCAGTCTTAATTCTACATGTGGAGCAGCAGGTAAAAGCTGTGTCCATAAAAGAGTGGGCTTCGTCTCATCATCGCTGTCCATGTAAAACATGTATATCCAGTTTGGCCAGTTTTCATGTTTCTACATCATTTAAACACGACAGCTGTCATTTACATGGTGTAAATATTTTATGATGAATGGACCAAAAGAAATGCTCCAAAATAGGTTGGAAAGAAATCTGGTTCTATTGACTTACATTGAGAGTAAAGACGGTTTTTGTCCTCTCCTGTAAAGTTATGACTTTTGAGATACTTGTTTGTCTTTGGACAGCGACGATATGTTAAGTATTAAAGAATAAATAAACCTGAAACATGGAACTAGATTCTGCCTCTAAAACTTAGCTATCAACACAATAGCTGGTATACCTACAGCAGCAGACAAGTCACTTACTTGTGATAGTTTTCCTTTTTCTCCTCCCTCCAGTTCTTGTTCAGCTGGTGTATTTTAACAGCTACGTATCTCTGCTCCGTTAGATCAAATGCCTGGCATTCAAAAAAACAAGCAACAGAATTATTATCAGCAAACTAAGAACGTGGGCTCATTACAGTACATTAGGTTCAACTGGCAGCCCACGCCTTTAGTGAGGCAGCTCTGGTTCTGACTGTAACAGTTGACAGTGATTAGATTAAAATTAGATTAGAAGTTCCCCATAGACTGCCCATAGGGTCCTAACATGCTACATGTGACATGTTCCCCTAGACATTTCCCGATATAAAGCTATTAAAAACCATTCTTCTTCATCTTTTGGCTGATACCCTTCTACAGGGGTGGCCACAACGAGTCAACTCCCAGACTAGATTAGGATCAGTTGCCCTTCTTGTGGCAAAACCCTCACCATCTACCCAGGCTTGGGACAACGCACAATTTAGAGTAAGTGATCAACCTAACAAACATGTGTTGTGGAAGGAAACAGGAGTACCTGGAGGAAACCCACTCAAGTACAGGGAGAACATACACACTCCACACAGAACCACCCAGACCGGGAATCCAACCCAGATCATCTTACTGTGAGGAGACAGTGCTGACCACTACACCACCATACTGACCACTACACCACCACCATACTAACCACTACACCACCATACTAACCACTACACCACTATACTAACCACTACACCACCGTACTGACCCACACCACCATACTGACCACTACACCACCATACTAACCACACACACCACCATACTAACCACTACACCACCGTACTGACCACTACACCACCGTACTGACCACTACACCACCATACTGACCACTACACCACCGTACTAACCACTACACCACCATACTAACCACTACACCACCATACTGACCACTACACCACCATACTAACCACTACACCACCGTACTAACCACTACACCACCGTACTGACCACAACACCACCATACTAACCACTACACCACCATACTGACCACTACACCACCGTACTAACCACTATACCACCTTACTAACCACTACACCACCGTACTGACCACTACACCACCATACTAACCACTACACCACCGTACTGACCACTACACCCCATACTAACCACTACACCACCATACTACCACTACACCACCATACTGACCACTACACCACCATACTAACACACTACACCACCATACTAACCACTAACCACCTTACTAACCACTACACCACCGTACTGACCACTACACCACCATACTGACCACTACACCACCGTACTAACCACTACACACCGTACTGACCACTACACCACCATACTAACCACTACACCACCGTACTGACCACTACAACCATACTAACCACTACACCACCGTACTAACCACTACACCACCATACTAACCACTACACCACCATACTAACCACTACACCACCATACTACCACACACCACCATACTAACCACTACACCACCATACTAACCACTACACACCGTACTGACCACTACACCACCGTACTGACCACTACACCACCGTACTGACCACTACACCACCGTACTAACCACTACACCACCATACTAACCACTACACCACCATACTGACCACTACACCACCGTACTACCACTACACCACCATACTGACCACTACACCACCGTACTAACCACTACACCACCATACTGACCACTACACCACCATACTAACCACTACACCACCGTACTGACCACGACACCACCGTACTAACCACTACACCACCGTACTAACACACACCAATACTAACCACTACACCACCATACTGACCACTCACACCGTACTGACCACTACACCACCGTACTGACCACTACACCACCGTACTGACCACTACACCACCGTACTGACCACTACACCACCGTACTGACCACTACACCACCGACTAACCTACTACACCCGTACTAACCACTACACCACCGTACTAACCACTACACCACCGTACTGACCACTACATCACCGTACTAACCACTACACCACGGTACTAACCACTACACCACCGTACTGACCACTCCACCACCGTACTAACCACTACACCACCGTACTGACCACTCTACCACCTTAATGACCACTACACCACCGTACTAACCACTACACCACCCCATACTAACCAACACACCGACAACCACTACACCACCGTACTAACCACTACACCACCATACTAACCACTACACCACCATACTGAACACTACACCACCGTACTAACCACTACACCACCGTACTAACCACTACACCACCATACTAACCACTACACCACCATGCTGATCACTACACACCATCGTTCCATCCAAAGCCATTAAAAACTGAATCAATATTAAAACCTATCGTCGCCATTAAGGTTACTATGATAAACTCATTTCATTTTCTTTGAAAAAGGGCTCTGTATCTCCACCACCTTCTTTTTAGGTGTCATCCTCACTCGCTTTTCACACCCATATGTCTCCCACACTGCACCTGAGTCTTGCACAGTGAGTCTCGCGTGTGACTGGAAAGCTTTCCTTCCAGTTTTGCGGCTGCTAGCAACCAAACGTAGCTACGGAGTCTCACATGACAGCAGGGAACGGCACAGCCAATCACACTGGCCGTACGTGTTACAGGGAGGTAGGACACGAATAGAGAATGTGATTTAACCCTTTCTAGGTTAACAAGACGTTGACAGATTGGGACAGGGGATCAAGAGCACTTGGAGAGATCTAAACACATGCATACGCAATGACATAAGACAATTCCACATACATGCACAGGTACTTTTAGCACCACAGTAAAATAATGCAATGTGAAGACGTGAATCTTACCTTGTAGACTTCACTGAAGCCTCCTCTCCCAAGCAGGTGTAGCAGGAGGTAGCGATCGTTCAGTGTGGGGTGGTCCTTAAACCTGCAGGGAAAGGGGTACAGATCTGTTGTTTGGTATACGGTTTTTACTTTATATACAATCTGAATAGAATGAAACTGTGCATGTCTCACTGAGAGTTGTCCTCGTTGTGTATTCTCTTCAACTCGCGGATGTGGAGATTTCTCACTCGCTCCAAGCGTTCCAGCTCCGCTTGAATCTCCGCTTCTTCCTGGAAAACGAGTCCATTTCAGAGGAGCACGTCTCTCAATTCAATTAATCATGAAATCTCACATTTTGTTTTGATTTCAGAATTCAGCAAATGCACAAATGTGACTGGAGAACAGTGGCGGGACATCATCCACCAACCAATCCTAAAGAGAAACCTCTAATGAGAAACCTCTAAAGAGAAACCTCTAAAGAGAAACCTCTTTAGGAACAGCTGAGAGTGGAACTCTCTCGCACTAAGATTCTAATAGTCACCAAAGATTCAGGATCTCTATAAACTCTGTGGTTTAAGAACACGTCATAAATCTGACATACACTTTCAAGAACAAATTAAAATAAATAAAGAATTTATTTCAGAGGTCATCAACAGACAACCCAGATGTTGTCCAACGCAGACTCAAACTGATAAACTGTTGAGAACGATTTAATTCTGACTGTTCATTTTAAGCGACGGAACTTTTCTAGCCTTTATGGTATACAGGCTTTGCGACGCCTCAAAGTCACAGAGCGATCACCAAAGCCGCTCCTCAGCCAATCAGATCTGTGCAGATTCAGGAGTGCGGCATGCACACAGGTGAGGTACGAAGTGAGAAGCAGTGGTCGGAGAATAAAGTGAGTTGGAGAGTAAAGTGAGTCAGATAAAGGCTGATTCAGACGGCTTGCTCTAAAAAGTTTATTTACTTTTTCCCCCTCAATAAAAACCTTTATGATGCACTTTTTTCAAAACCATTCAATTTTTTTACTTCTCACTTATTTTAACAAAATAAATAAATTATTCAGTTCAGCTTATAAACAGGAAATGTTGTTAAATATATTGAACGGTATGAATAATTTGTCTTGTCTTTTAGTTGCTGATGACTGATTCCTGATAAGATAAATAAAGGGCTACTTTAGTTTACAGGATACGGCACTGGATCATAAAGTTAGGAATTCTGGTGGTCCAGAGGAAACTTCCCCTTACTGGAACTTACTGAACTCTAATTACAGATAGATATATATATATATATATATATATATATATATATATATATGAATGAATGAATGAGGCCCATTACTCCAATCTGTGAGTTTTATAATTTAAAATGATTTGATTTTGTCTACAAATTAACTTATACTTTAATGGATGCTATTATATTAAAAGATTAGAAGATGCTTCTGAATCACAACATTCAGATCTATCCCACCCATAATTGATAGTTTTCAATCTATCAAAGACACACAGTGTCATAGATAAACAGAAATCCTGAAGGTGAAGAAAGTCTTCAGTCACGCCTGCAGGTGTCATATTGGAGTTGAAAAAGAAAACGGATACCTTTTTTAAGTAACCAAGTCTCAGCTTGAAGATCTCCTCTTGCTCATGATACTCTGCAAGCGAGAGCCTGTGGAAGAAACATTCCTTTAATATACGTAACACAGACTATTGCTAAATAAAGAGTGATGAAGATGTGGGTGTGCGTACGCCTCGTTCTCCACGCCGTTGCTTTTGCTCTTCCGTTTGTTTGGCTCCAGGCTCAGGGGCAGAGTTTGGGCCATGGAGGGCGGTTTCCTCTTCCCTAGCAGCTTCCTCTGACGCTCGATTTCCTCGCGCTCCGAGTTGATCCGCTCCTGCTGCCTGTCAACAAGCAGACGCAGTATAAGGACACAGAACTTCGCCCACCAGGTCGTTCTTTTATCATTTTCCTGAACTATGGAGCTTCTGAAAGGTCGAAACTAGAGATGGAAGGATCGATCGGCTATGTATCGGTATCGGACGATTTTTGATCAAAATATGTGATCAGTGATCGGCCGATATTTCGATGGCGTTAAACAAATGAGCCTAATTTCTGTATTTCCAGCTAGCGTTTCGTTGAATTCGTGCAATTCCTATCTGAACCACTAGGTGGAAACACATACCCTTTCATTTTCCACAGACTGACTAAAGCGGCGCGCCTCGCGAGAAGAGTTTTTCTTGGCGTTGCGTCCGTCTGGCAGCTTGTTGCCGTATCTGACACAAACTCATCCAGTTTTTAAAATCTGTAAAATTAACCGTGTCTCGTTAGAGAACCAAGACAAAGACATTAGAACTACTAATCTGATAAGGCGCCTCAGAGTCCACCCGCGGCTGAATACAGTGAGTATCAGCAAGCTAGCACGCGCAGCTAGCACAAAACAAACAACCTAGAACACCATACAGACCAGATCTGACCGGTACGAACAGAACAGCAGCAACAATTCAAGATCTACATTTAATGATTACAGTTTTTCTTTTAAAATAACAGAGTCTGAGTTTAATGACTGCAGTTTTACTGCATTTATTTAATTAGCTTTTTTAGTTTTAAATGGAAATGTAATGATTGCAGTATTGGGAATATTTGTTTGATTTACTTTGTTTATTTTGTTTAAAATATGACGCTGTTTCATATGAGCTTGTTAAAAATGGTAATAAACCAGTTTAGACCATGTTTCATGACTTGCTTGCGCTAATAAATAAATGTAGCCCTGCCGTGGTTTATAGCCCCGTCCTCAATCAGTGTCAGCTATCGGCCGATCTTGTTGAAAGGTGATCGGCGATCGGAATCGGCCTCAAAAACGCTGATCAGTTCATCTCTAGTCGAAACTGTGCTACACTGTGTTTAGTTAGCTAGACTGCCAAGATTACGAAGAATGGAACGGAAGGAGTAAGAAACAAGGCAGCTACAGCTAATCTCACAGTCGAACTGTTGCAAAATGTGGTTAAAAAACAAGGATTATTTTATTTCGTGCCATAGGCGGAGCTGAATATATGACTTTCCATAGAATTGCTTAGTTTCGTCCAGTAAATCATGACACATCATCTATATTGGTATATAGATCAGGATATTAATAATACTGCTAAAAAATTTATAATAATTCGAAATCTTTTGATTAATGAACGAGCGGGCAGCGTGGCGCGCTGGCCATTCACATATACTGTGTTTGTCGTCCATTATCCACACAGAGAGGACTGTTCACACAGACTAGAGTACAGTACATTTGTTTTCCCCTCCACAGCATTCTGACTGTGATTGGCTGATGGTCTGAATGGTGGCCTGCTGAGGGTTCCTGCTGGGAAACTGGTCTACTGCACAGGATGTTTAAGAAGTATTTTGTTTAACAATGTTGAGGAATAAACAAATTTGCTGCTTGGCATGTCTATTTTTGCTCATACTATCCTTTTCCACTGCCTACTCTAAGCATGGGCTCATTGGAAGAGTGGGCTGAAGTGGAAGGGAAATCCCTAAACCTCACCTGACAGGACAGTTTTGCCAATGTTTATGTTTCTACATCATTTGAACACAGCTGCCATTTACACGGTGTGAACATCTCATGATGAATTGACCAACAGAAATGCTCCAAAATAGGTTGGAAAGAATTCTGGTTCTATTAAATTACATTGAGAGTAAAGAAGGTTTGTTTTTTGAGACATTTGTGCCTCTAGAGCTTAGCCACCAACACAATAGTTGGTTTACTAACTGAATCTGCTCCTCGTCTGTTTTGCTCATACTATAATTGGCTACTCCACTGCCTTAGGCATGACCAACAGAGAAGGCAGCGTTAGCCCAGCTTTTAAGTCCAGCCTAGGTGAACCAGAAAAGTCGCTATCAGCATCCAAGCCTCTGTTACGTTACACATCTGACAAGAAAACAGATCTTTTATTTTTCTGCTGTCAGATGCTATTTTTTTGGGGGGGGCAATGCCAGTGCTCCCCCCTAAAACTGTAAGCCACAGCTCTACGTTAATGTGTTCTTTCTTTGGCACTGTTTTTTCCCTCCTCCACAGTTAACTGGATACATGCTCGTGTACTAGAATTTGACGATAAAGTCAATAAAGCCTAACCCTAGATCCAAAATAGTTCATCTCCAGGCCTGAAAATATAAAAGCTTCCAGGATGTTCAAGATCATGAACGTCCGAGTTAGAAGAGTAAGATCAGTGAAGCAGCAGCAGAAAGGAAGGAGACTCACTTAATGAGGTTCTGAAAGGCGTATCCGTCCGTCCACTGCTCAGTGAACGATGCACCATGTCTGACTGTCGTGAAGTGACCCAATCGGAGCCGGTCCTGCATGCTCTTATCCCGGCATGCCATTTTCTCCTGCTTTGACTGGAGACACACACACACACACACACAATGTCTTCATAGTTCTTTTAATATCTTATTCTTGGCTGGTCCTCTGCTACTCCATACAAAATTAAAAACTGGTGCTTTCTGAACCCAAAAAAAAAAAAAAAAAAAAATATATATATATATATGTTCACACACCTTTTCTATTAGAAGCTTCTTGCTCATGGTGACACACTTGTTGAGTCGCTCCTTAAACCGTTCCAGCATTTTCTGCTGCTCGTCGATCTGCCGCCTCAGGTCACAGTTCGCCTAAAGACAAAAGAAAGCATGTTGTTTTCGGGAGAGCGAATTTTTAAAAACTTTACTGGAGTCTTCAGTCAATTCCAGCCACCATTCAGCTTTACAAAGATAAGGAGTACATGAATGTTTTCACAGAGATTTACGAGGCAATGCTAAAGTGGTGTCCAAACAAATTACAAAAAAGTAGAGTGTGAAAAGCTGAAAGTTGTGATTTTACTGCATTAGTTTGGGATGTCGGTTGATATAAGGAATAGCAATCAGTCAAAAAATGTACACGATCACAAATAAGTCATATGTCAGGTGAGCATTTACTGGCTTTTCATTACTACTTTATTATATATAACCAATAAACAATACAATATAACGATCTCTAGCACTTTTATTTGTATTTAATAATCATAATTTGGATTGGTGCTGGAGAAGGGATTTCTTCTGGGGTATTATATGGATGTAGAAGCATCTGTTCCACTGTTACAAATGTATAATGCAATTTTTTGTGTTTTTAAATAACACAATAAAAAGATTAGGAGTAGTTACCATCATTTTCTGCACAACGTTGTAGCGTTATAATCGTATTAAGCCATTTCAAGCAAACAGCCTGAAGCTAAAGCTGTTATCAGCAAGTAGGGCTCAATAAGGACATCAATATTAATGTCCCCCCGTATATAAAACTGTCACCTATATAAACTCTCCATTCCACCAAGAAACACTCCTTTGTTAAACTAATAGAAGTGCTATTAGTAGGAAACTGATACTGAAACTGGGGCCCAATGTGGCTAAAAATGGTACTTTCGTTTTGAGCAGCAGCAGCAGCCGAGAAACTATTAGCTGATATCTGTAACGTAAGCAGGACTTCACAGAAGAGATTCATAATCCCTGTTCAGGTCAACTGTCAAGATACAATACTTCTAAACAACACCACTAATGCTATGGGTGGTTGTTATGGTAACATTATAAAAAACATTACATCTTGATACTGGACAACAGAGAACCTGATTTTTCAAATAAAGAGTACCTAAATCTAACTAAACAAATTTAATTAGGCTTATTTTAGAAACGTGGTTTGTCAGTGTTCTAATATTACATTTATCACAAAAAGGATTAAATATCTTCATATTGTTCACAGTTCTGTGGCAAATATTGTACAACATAAACAGTTTAGTATATTTATTTCATGCAAACTGCTTTTACTCATTTTCAGTTGATTTTAGTTTTGGCCCAGTGTGCCCTAAATATTGCCTTTAGTTTAGGTAGGTATTTATACTTAGTGCAGTACTAACTAGTAGTATTCATTAGTTACTGTTAATTTCAACACACTGAGAGTGCTAGCATAGGCTTAAGCTAGCATAGCTGCCTAAACAACACAGCTAAAGCTGAAAATGAGTGAACACACTATGTCAGGAGAAGAAACTCACGACACCGCCAGCCCACGGTCTACAGCCTTAGATTTAACTCCTAGGTGAGGATCGTCTTTCCAACAAACCGCAGCACAGAGTATAAAGAGTTTTTAAAAATAAATAAATACTTTTTTTTTTTTTTTTAATCACTTGACCCGTTGATGCTGGAATTGTGTATATGAACTTTTTCATGGACACGGATTTGCTTGATCATATGACCTACTGGTCAACCCTCCAATTTCCTAAAATGGTACTAACAGAGCAAAATAAATAAACACATTCAGTATCTTCATTCTGAAAGCCTAACATCTTCATTGCTTTTCCAAGCACATTACATAAATGATGCTTCCATGGACAGGGACATAGACTGGGTGACAAAACTTTGTGGCAAAGTTATGAGATTAGGGTCTTAATCAGGGTCTGGGGGAACTGACCCATAGTTATACTCCAGCTTACCCGCAACAGGTCGTCTATTCTGCCTTCCTTCTTCTCCAGGTCTGAGTTTTTGTTGGTTTCTAATGCGAGGAGCTTCTCCATGGTCAATTCGGTCTGCGTCCAAAGAGGGACAGGAGCAACGGCAGAGATAAATGGACAAGATTGATAATTGGGCGGCAGGTGAAGAAGGACGATGAGCATTCAGAACACATTTCAGAGCTCACCTGTGCAGCTTTGTGTGAGCAGGTTACAGACGGAGGTTTCGCAGAGCTCACGGCGAGATCCATCGCTACTGAGCTAACTGAAGGAGGACTGCTCTGCTGAACCTGAAAGGTAAGAGGACAAGAAATGGAGAGAAGAACGTCATGAGGTTTTGGTGTTAATGCTGATAATAAAGGTAAAGTGAGTCAATAGACACAAGTGGAGGCGGTAGTTACTGACAGACCTGCACTGAAAAACCTGGAAACAGGAAACAGAGTAAATGTACACTGCATGCCTTGACAGTGACATATGAGGGGTCACACTCAGTTTACGTTCAGCCTCGGGAGAGACAGCAAAGCTAAGGCTAGTGTGCGAAAGCAAACAAACAGTTTGGAAAACAGTTCAGAAGAGAAAATGGAAAAAATCTCAACATTAGAGAAGCACAGCCTTTGTGAAAGAGTTAAATGAGCATTGTAGTTCGCTCATGTTAATAAAAAAGGTGGTGCTTTATAGGGAAAAAACACCAAGTATGCCTTTGGGCTTCTGTAACTGGCAAAAAAAAACATCTTCAATTCAGATCTTTAAGGGCGTCGATGCATCGCACCTACTGAAAAGCATGGATTTATCCGGAGTGCTCACGTGTATCTAAAGTAGTGTTAGTGTTTCACACAGAAACACAACAGTGTGGTGCTCTGTCAGCTCTGCACAGTGGAGATGATCACAACAGTACAGCTGCTATACACGAGACCTTGAAGATCAAACATCCCGTAGAGCTTCATCAACACAGCAGCAGGACAGCACCTGTTTACCTGTTTATCTTATCTTATAGATTATTTTAAGATTATTAACACGTGTAACATGTTTCTTTCAGTAGTGTCTCTTGAAAAGTCTCATTGTTAACAGTTTCTTAATCGTCCAGTGTAGAACCTAAGACTGTTCTAGATACCGCGGGAGCTTTAAAACACATGTAGCTGCTTCTCCAACGGCTTTCATTTGTGCCTCTAAAAGTCGAGTCAGAGCGTAGACTTTTAGTCTTTATCCATTTTAAGGTCACGTGCATTTATATATATTTATATATATATATATATATATATATATATACACACAATGTATCAATTAAAATGTTTATAACAAACATTATAAAAAATTTTATTCCTAACACACTCACATTATAGTAATCTAAAAAATGAGTCGTTAGATTAACCGACTTATCGAAAAAAAAATTATGATAATTTGATTAACTGATTAGAAAATAAATCCGTAAGTGCAGCCCTAGTCAGCAGTTCATTATTTGGCACATTGAACTGGGCTGCACAATCAGAATCTGCAGTTTTCTGGTCTAAACACATGACCGACCACCAGACAACTTTCTAACAACTAGTTACAATAATCACATATGTATTTCATTATGCTTTGCAAAAATAAATACACAAATTAATGCAGACATAATAATAAAAAAAATCATAAAACATCATATAAATACGACAGCTGCCTTTTACATTGGGTATAAACTTTATGATGTATGGACCAACATAAATGAAAAAAAATCTGGTTCCATAGACTTTTATTAATACCAATTACGAGATACTTGTTTTTCTTTGGACAGCGACGATAAACCCAAAATTACTGTCATCGACATCAATCGCTGCATACTATTAGCTACAGACGTACTGAGTTGGATTTTGAGGTAGAATAAAATGAAATGACTGGGTATGCAGGTGTGCTCACCGGCGCTGCAGGGTTGGAGAGCGAGTGTTGCGGAGAAGAGCGGACCAGCGGCGGGATTCCCCGTGCTGGACTGGTCCCCGGTCCACTGCCCCCCGCAAACTGACACAAAGCGACAGAGTAAAGCAGAAACAGTTGTAAAAGGGGGGAATGAAACCAGTACAGAAAGAAAACAAAACCACGTAGTGAAACAGCAGGTCTGGTTAGATTAAAACAAAGCCTGGTACAACTGCTCCATTAGTGATGCTCTTTAGCGTGAGCAAGAAGATTGCCTCTCAGGTGCAGAACAAACAAGCAAACAGAGACCCCCTGAGCAGCCTGGGCTTCTAAACGAACTCTGGTTTGGTTTGTTTAAAGTATGAGTGCAATACAGAGCAAAGACTGAATGAACTGTTGTTTGCTTCAAACACTTGAGTGACGTCCCATTCTTAATCCATAGGGTTTAATATGATGTCGGCCCAACCTTTGTAGCTATAACAGCTCCAACTCTTCTAGGAAGGCTCTCCACACGGTTTAGGAGAGTGTTTATGGGAATGTTCTTCCAGAAGCCCATTAGTGAGGTCAGACACTGGTGTTGGACGAGAAGTCCTGGCTCACAGTCTCCGCTCTGATTTATCCCAAAGGTGTTCTACCAGGTTGAGGTCAGGACTTTGTGCAGGCCAGTAAAGTTCTTTCACACCAAACTTGCTCCTCCATTTCTATGCTTTACTCCACACCATCCAACACTTTGCATGGCTCTTGGAGATGTAAGGCTTGGATGCAGATTCTCTGCCACGGAAACTCATTCCATGAAGTTCTCTACGCTCTGTTCTTGAGCTGATCTGAAGGCCACATGAAGTTTGGAGGTCTGTAGTGATTGACTCTGTAGAAAGTTGGTGACCTCTTGTGCACTATGTTCCTCAGCATCCGTTGACCCCACTTTGTAACTGTACGTGTTCTACCACTTCGTGGCTGAGTTGCTGTCGTTTCCAATCACTTCCACTTTGTTATAACACCACTGACAGTCCACTGTGGAATATTTAGTAGTGAGGAAACTTCACGACTGTACTTGGAACATCTGAGTTCAGTGATTTGGATGTGTGAGTGAACACGTTTGGCAATATAGTGTCTACTATATTACATATTTAGGTGCTGAGTTTTCTGGGTTTTGTTAAACTTGAGGGGACACTTGTATAACGTTTTTTGGATCAACATTAAATATGCAAACCTAAAAATCCTCTTTAAAAATAGAGTGAACAATATTATGCGTTTCATGAAAAGATTAAATACTCTTTGGCTGGCTGTAGTGGTAAATTTTATAGTACTTGGCAACCTGTTTTGACTTCGTCATATCGGTAGTATGGACTGTATGTTGACTAATTAGCATCCAGTTTAGAACATATTTCATTGTTTTATTTAAATTATTGTCTTATAAAATGTTGGTCATACTTTTTCTCCTTCTTCCTTTTCTTTCTTTTCTGCATTGTATTATTCTAAATGCATTTTAATAAAAAGACTTTTGTTAAAAAATAATAAAATATGCAAACCAAACTAAAAATACAACTACGCATCATTTTCTGCTTTTGGTCCACAACAGCACAAACACACACTGAAAGATAAATGAAGACAAGATGAAGCAGAAACTGACATTTGCCTACAAACACACAACACTCCGCCCAACTACTCACCTCAAAGTAATCACTGATTTTAGGCCCTCGCGTTCCTCCTTTCACTGTAAAGACAAAAGGGGTAGGGGGGGGGCTCTCATTGGTGAAAACAATTAAATTCCATTACAGTAATGTAGAGTAATAAACATAGAAACTGTTTTCCAGTGTTTAACATTCATTGCCTAGACCAGAGGTCACTAATAGGCTGACCGCAGTCTGGACCCAGACATTGTCCACTGCGGACCCAAACTGATGAACTATTGAAAGTGATTTAATTCTGACAGTATTTATTTTAAGCGGCGAAACTTTTCTTTACGGTACACTTTGCGGCGCAGTAAACTCACAGACCAATCACGTGCACTGTAAGATCACAGCCAATCAGATCTGGGCAGATTCAGGAGTGCAGCACACACACACTTTAGCACACTCACTCGGGGAATAAAGTGAGTCGGGGAATAAAACAAATCAGAGAATAAAGTCAGTCAGAGAATAAACAGAGTTGGAGAATAAAGCGAGTCGGAGAATAAAGCGAGTCAGAGAATAAAACAAATCAGAGAATAAACCAAATCAGAGAATAAAGTGAGTCGGGGAATAAAACAAATCAGAGAATAAAGTCAGTCGGAGAATAAAACAAATCAGAGAATAAAGTCAGTCAGAGAATAAAACAAATCAGAGAATAAAGTCAGTCAGAGAATAAAACAAATCAGAGAATAAAGTCAGTCAGAGAATAAAACAAATCAGAGAATAAAGCGAGTCAGAGAATAAAACAAATCAGAGAATAAAGTCAGTCAGAGAATAAAACAAATCAGAGAATAAAGTCAGTCAGAGAATAAAACAAATCAGAGAATAAAGTCAGTCAGAGAATAAAACAAATCAGAGAATAAAGCGAGTCGGAGAATAAAACAAATCAGAGAATAAAGCGAGTTGGAGAATAAAACAAATCAGAGAATAAAGTCAGTCGAGAATAAAACAAATCAGAGAATAAAGCGAGTCAAGAATAAAACAAATCAGAGAATAAAGTCAGTCGGAATAAAACAAATCAGAGAATAAAGCAGTCGAATAAAACAAATCAGAGAATAAAGCGAGTCGGGGAATAAAACAAATCAGAGAATAAAGCGAGTCGGAGAATAAAACAAATCAGAGAATAAAGCGAGTTGGAGAATAAAGCGAGTCGGAGAATAAAGCGAGTCAGAGAATAAAACAAATCAGAGAATAAAGTCAGTCAGAGAATAAAACAAATCAGAGAATAAAGTCAGTCAGAGAATAAAACAAATCAGAGAATAAAGTGAGTCGGGGAATAAAACAAATCAGAGAATAAAGTGAGTCGGGGAATAAAACAAATCAGAGAATAAAGTGAGTCGGGGAATAAAACAAATCAGAGAATAAAGCGAGTCAGAGAATAAAGCGAGTTGGAGAATAAAACAAATCAGAGAATAAAGTGAGTCAGAGAATAAAACAAATCAGAGAATAAAGCGAGTTGGAGAATAAAACAAATCAGAGAATAAAGTCAGTCAGAGAATAAAACAAATCAGAGAATAAAGCGAGTCGGGGAATAAAACAAATCAGAGAATAAAGCGAGTCGGGGAATAAAACAAATCAGAGAATAAAGTCAGTCAAGAATAAAACAAATCAGAGAATAAAGCGAGTCGAGAATAAAACAAATCAGAGAATAAAGTCAGTCGGAATAAAACAAATCAGAGAATAAAGCGAGTCGGGAATAAAACAAATCAGAGAATAAAGTCAGTCGGGGAATAAAACAAATCAGAGAATAAAGTCAGTCAGAGAATAAAACAAATCAGAGAATAAAGTCAGTCAGAGAATAAAACAAATCAGAGAATAAAGTCAGTCAAGAGAATAAAACAAATCAGAGAATAAAGTCAGTCAGAGAATAAAACAAATCAGAGAATAAAGTGAGTCGGGGAATAAAACAAATCAGAGAATAAAGTGAGTCGGGGAATAAAACAAATCAGAGAATAAAGTCAGTCAGAGAATAAAACAAATCAGAGAATAAAGTCAGTCAGAGAATAAAACAAATCAGAGAATAAAGCGAGTCGGGGAATAAAACAAATCAGAGAATAAAGTCAGTCGGGGAATAAAACAAATCAGAGAATAAAGCGAGTCGGAGAATAAAACAAATCAGAGAATAAAGTCAGTCAGAGAATAAAACAAATCAGAGAATAAAGTCAGTCAGAGAATAAAACAAATCAGAGAATAAAGTCAGTCAGAGAATAAAACAAATCAGAGAATAAAGTCAGTCAGAGAATAAAACAAATCAGAGAATAAAGTGAGTCGGGGAATAAAACAAATCAGAGAATAAAGTCAGTCAGAGAATAAAACAAATCAGAGAATAAAGTGAGTCGGGGAATAAAACAAATCAGAGAATAAAGTGAGTCGGGGAATAAAACAAATCAGAGAATAAAGTCAGTCAGAGAATAAAACAAATCAGAGAATAAAGTGAGTCGGGGAATAAAACAAATCAGAGAATAAAGTGAGTCGGGGAATAAAACAAATCAGAGAATAAAGCTAGTTGGAGAATAAAGGGAGTCAGAAAATAAAGCAAGTCAGAGATTAAAGTGAGTCACAGATTAAAGCGAGTCAAACAGAATAACATGCTCTAAAAAAAGTCAATTTATAATTTTGAGTTAAGCTGCACATTTTATTAACTGCCTCTATAAAAACACTAAGATGCTGTTTTTTTTAAAGTGTTCTGTTTGTTTAATGTAGCTCTTGGTTTTACTAAAGTGAGTAAAAACATTTATTAGAAGTTTATTATTATTAATTCAGTTCAGCATTTAAACAGTAAATGTACTGAAATATACTGAACGGTATGTGTGATGTGTTGGTGTTTCAGTAGCTGATGGTAGAAGATGCTGATACTAGACTACTTCAGTAAACAGGATACACCACTGAATCACAACACAAGTTAGAAACGATGACGGTCCGGACCTTGTCCTGAGGAAACTTTCTCTAACTGGACCTTACTGAACTCTAATTACAGACCCCTGACCTAGACACTGTGGCGGCCCACCATGGAACATATTGTCTCACCACAGTTTCATAATGAACTGAACTTTACACTGTTGCTTAGTCAAAGTATCTCTCACTACCAGTCAGTCCTCCTCTGCTCCCCCACTTCCTCTCACACACACTATTATTTCGTCCTGAGACCCGACAGGTCAACATACAGAGAGCAAACTGTATCTTTTCTTTCAGAATCTCATCTCAAAACCTTAAAGCACCTGATCGTAGTCGCCAATCGACGGTCATGCCTGTTACCAAGCAAACGCCCAGACATGCGTCCAGCTGAAGCTTAAACGTGAATTCAGAATAATGTTTGATTGACAGACACCTGCAGTCACTGTTACTGTTGCAGTAACTAAAAGTATGATCTACTGGAAGTTAGGATTATTGTCCTCACTGTGGTGTTTAGCAGCTTCACTGCTGCCCAGTTTTAGTCTCCATTTCCCACAATGCTTTGGTCAACTGTGCTTACAATCAAACACCAGGACCCAAATGTGTCTGGCTTCAGTCAGTGCACTACTGACTTCTGGCTCGTTTAGGAGTCAGAGAAGTTCATCAACACTGCTCAAGCGACCCGTAACATCTTTTCAAGAGTTTTTCGATGACTGTGTGCTCCGTGATGCTGCAGCGAGTACTGAGATGTGATTCAAGGTCTTTGCTGCGACTGTCATGCACATGATCTGACAACGTAACTATTTTCAGAGTCTGAGGAGCAACTTGATCTTTCACATAACGCCAGACTATTTGAAACTTTGACTAATGTGACCTATTTGCTGCGTCGTCACTGTTTGGACCCATAAATGTGTGTATGATTGTAATGTTCCTTTTCTTAATCGTGCACTCAGAGGACACCGGATAAATGCATTTTGCTGTAAAATGTACATAATAATCTTCTGAGGGTGGGGGGGGGGGGGTGCCCCTGGACCATCCTAGAGGCTCCAAGTGAGGTCCTTCCACCACAGTCCCCCAAATTCCTGCACTGGTTTTCAAACCTACAAAATTTATGTCTACTAAAAAAATAATTAAACATTATTGCTAAGTTTATTAACCTTGCTAAAATACTACTTATTGATCATTGCTATCAGCCTGTCGCATTCCAGACGTCAATCAATACTAGGGCTGGGGCTGTTGATGAGCATAACGTGGGTCGATGCATTGAAAAAAAACATGGATTTATCTGGAGCGCAAGCTGCATCTATAAACAATAGCTTGTGTGTATCTAAAGTAGTGTTAGTGTTTCACACAGAAACACAACAGTGTGGTGCTCTGTCAGCTCTGCACAGTGGAGATGATCACAACAGTACAGCTGCTATACACGAGACCTTGAAGATCAAACATCCCGGTGAGCTTCATCAACACAGCAGCAGGACAGCACCTGTTTACCTGTTTATCTTATTTTAGCAGATTATTTTAAGATTATTAACACGTGTAACATGTTTCTTTCAGTAGTGTTTCTTGAAAAGTCTCATTGTTAACCGTTTCTTAATCGTCCAGTGTAGAACCTAAGACTATTCTAGATACCACGGGAGCTTTAAAACACACGTAGCTTCTTCTCAAACGACTCTCCGCCAAAATTTATAGTCCACAAACTGTCTGACTACTTGTATGTGAGGTGTGTAGGCTACTTTTACTCTTCAACCATTTATAGATCACGTGTGTTTAAGGTACCCTTTAATACATTCAGTGTAGAATGGCCAAGCATGTTCCTTGTCTTAAATGCAGGCCCCCCATCAATTCTGTTTTGTGTATATATATATATATATATATATATATATATATATATATATATATATATATATATATATATATATATATATATACACACACAAAATAATACAAATTTAAATTCCTAACACACTCATATTAGAGTAATCTAAACAATTGTCGTTGACTTATTCAGTTAATCAAAAACAGAATTGTTAAGAAATTAAACGTTAGGTGCAGCCCTAATCAATACATTTAAATGGAAGTAAAAAAAAAAAAAAAAAAAAAAAAAGCACAGAATATGGTTTACCTGGGTCATAACTTTCTCCTTTTCTTTTCCTTGATCGCTGCTCACTGCTCTTCTTCTCTGGCGTCTTTGGGTAACAAAAACAAGCAAAACAAAAAAGAAACGCATCGTGTTATAGTAATTAAAAAACTAGTCATAATCCAGTTGGAGACTAATAAACACTACCAGAAAGACACAAGCCTACATGTACAAGCATACACATCTTAACTCTCTGAAAAGGTTAAGATTTTGCTCACGATGTGTTTATCCTGTTGGCTCAATTAACGGAAGACCAATGACAGACATTCCTAGTAGACAAAGCGAGAAGCCGCACAGTTCATTAAGTAAAAAACACACTGAGATCTTGTGTGCTGGTTTCCCAGACCCAGATTAAACCTACACATCTAGAGTTAATTCTCTATTAACACTGACACTTAATCTCAGATATAAGATTTAAGTCTAAATCCAACCCAGAATAACACATCACAAGTTTACAGGCCCTCTAGTCTTAATTGCTTAATCAATAAGAGCGGTTCATGAGGGCTTCTTCTCTCATCCGTGTTCTCACCTCAAGTTCTTTATCACTCAAAGACCCTCCGCTGCACAAGCTTTGGTTGGAGGACTCGTTATGACTAGCTCCCTGCAAAAAGAGGACAAAGTAAATTCATGTTTAGCACATAAACAAGAGACCACGACACCACTTTTACTTTCCCCACACCATAACGTTAGGTATGGGATTCATCTTTTTCCAGACCTAATCAGATCAGAGCCGTCTCTCAGGCATGGCAATCAAATCCAATGATAAATTTATTTTTAAATGTGTTAATAAACCACAGCACACAATCCTACTGTCTTAAACCTGCAGTCTCAGCACAAAGTAACTCCAGCGTGTTGTAATAAGCTCGACTCAGTCAGGCACGTCTTTCTCTGAATGTTTTTGTAAACATTGGGGTTGTTCTGACTTTGTCTCTCAAGGCTAGATGTGTTCTGGTAGCAAGAACCCACATCTGGAGACGATTGCTGAACAACAGCACTAGAAGCAACAACACCAGCGGAACAAAACTGCTAGCTTTTATATCAGCATTGTTAGTCAACGCTGAGCCGTGGGAATAAATATTTCAGGGCTACGGCTCGGTCTTGTTTTGTGTGTGTATGCTTGCCTGCCCTGCAGAGCCGGAGAGCGAGCACTGTTGTAGAGCTCAAAAAGGTAGAGCAGACAACTCATCCATTCTCAGACTTTGCAGCCTCTTCTTCTTCTTACATCACATTTACAGCCATGCTAGCTTACACCCACTACTGGTTGATAGAGCAGTTGGCAAGCACGCCATCGCCCCTGCTTTGAGCTCCGTCTTTACGAGAACTCAAAAAGTCCATTATTTCCACCCAAATCACCCACATTTAGACTACCCCCACCCCACACACACACACACACACCCTCCATAGCTGTAACCACACAGGCATTCTCGCCACATGAACACATCTGGCCCCGCGAGACATGTCCCGACATTCCTACAAGCGATGATTAATCTAACAAACCTTGGCCACACCAAGTCCTGTAAACCGAGCCTCCAGCAATTCCTGACGTCGTGGGTCCAAACTATGCAGTTCTTCCATCATCTCTGCAAACAGAAGACAAACAAACAAACAGCTGAGTCATTACAGAAAATCCAAAGTGCTTTCTGCAGAAGATTTCCATTTAGATTTAATCGAGCGCCTCCAAATAGATAAGACCGATGAAAGGCTTCAGGTTACAGCTGATCGGCCATATATAAGCAAGATTATGACAGACACTGTGAGTATAACTTCAGCTGTGCAGCCTCTTAAAACAGCCCAAAGTGCTTTCCAATCTTAAAATAACACAACAGAAGCAATCGCCTGAAAAAAGCAGCAGTAACTGAAAGTAACAGAGTTAAAAACTGTGGTCTGTTTAGCTGTTTAGTTCTCTTCCACATTACGCTCAGGGAAAGATACTGTAATAGTATCTCTATAGTGGCCAACCCCTACACACAAACAGGTTATTCTCAGCCATCTATAAGGCAGGTTTGTAGCAAATATTAGCATGTACAGCTACGGTGCCTAGTAGGGGTGGGCGATATGGCCCTACAATAATATCATGATATTTCATGGTATTTTTGCAATAACGATACTCTTAACGATATGACAAATCATTGAATTAAAAAAAAAATTTTAAGAATACACTACTGCAACAAAATGAAAATTACATTTTATTATTGCATACGATATGATATGGCACACCCCTAACTGAGATATTAAAAAATACAAGAATTTTCATCAGATTGTAACAGAAGTCAATGATCCAGAATGTCACGATACTAATTAATGCACTCCAAATATCTCCATATATCCAGGACTGAAGTAAAATAAATTATACTGGACAGATAAAATCTGTCTCTAGTAGATATATAATGGGAAATGAGAAAAGTGTGAATATGTCTTTTGATAAAAACAGTAAAAAGTAGTAGATTTGATAATTAGGGATGGGTGATATGGTACGATATTTCAGGGTATAATATAGTTTACGATATTAAGAAATGTTGGCGATATTATTGTGTACGATACAATATGGCACACCCCTAGTGCCTAATGGCAGTAATAAAGCTGATGTTATAATCATCACACTGGAAGGCCATGTAAGAGCAACTTATATTGACAGGACATTTAGGTTAAGAACTTGCAAACTCTTCAGAAGCTATACAACTGAAGCTGACTGGCCTTTAAGCGCGACACAGAAAATCTTAGGAAAATTGTGTGCAAGGAAAAGACCATAGAAATATTCCTTGAGCGATACTTTATGTTTGCAAAGTAATAAACCTGTAGCTGCAAAGTGAGGTTTAATCTAAGTAATATGAGCACCACCTTAAAAAAAATACTGGTCGTCATCTCAAAGAGAAACTCCAAAGATTTCTACCTCAGTAAAAAGCGTAATGGGTGGTACAAAGTCATTCAGAGCAGGTTGGTATGAAATTCTTAGTTAACATATGCAGGGTTCAGACTGCAGCACACTGGATTTGAGATTGCACTGTTATTTGCAAGTGACCAGAATGGACTTGTGTGTCCAGACATCGCCAACCTATCCGCATGGCATTCTTTGGTGATACGGCTTTCAAAAGTGATGGATGGAGGAGCATCACCTTGCCTCCCAAACATTTGCTCAGTCATGCCACGATTTAGACCTCATTGGTGCTCTTGCACTTCTTTAAAGATATAAATATCCATCCATCATCTTCAGTTGTATCCTGCTAGTCAGGGTCATGGGAGGCTGGAGCCAATCCGAGCGTCATCGGGCAATGGCACTTTTGAAGTAAATGACTCTGCTGACATTTGCTGAGTGTGTGTTTGGCCAGACTCCTTAACTGGTTTAGGTCTGTCTTGGACAGCGCACTCCCGAAGCTTATCATACTCCTTATACTGTGTGCGGTGGATTGTTGGGAGATGATGGAAAACGTTAGCTGTCGAGCGATCTTTAATGGCTGCTTTCTTAGGTTTGCAGTCTGGCAGTCTGAACACAGCTGTATTAAGAGACAGAACTGTTCATAGTGGAGGTGATAGAAGCCAAACATCTGAAGAGTTTAATGCCGCTGAGACCATCCACAAAGAACAATATGATGTTCGAAAAATTGTTATAACACTTGTTGCACCTTATTCCTCAATCCAACAATCCTAATCTCCACAGCACACATCTGTCTGTTTACCACAGTGTAAATTTATATGTATGTGTATTACCTAATTGAAGATACTCTATCTGATTGTTCCATGTGACAGTTGTCAAAGCATTTCAGTGCTAGTTGTACTGTGTATGACATTTGTGTGATAGACTTTCGGCTTTATCCAGTAAGGTAAAGTCCCTAAAGAATACATGTTTTCTTTTAGATTAAGGACTATTTTACCAACATCACTCCACATAAACACCCAGAATCCAAGTGTAGGTTCTCACTGGAGATCTTTATAATAAAATGACTAAACTGTGTTACAGACATGGTGACACCTGGTTCCATTCACCACCACTGTAAAGAAATCAGAGTCTCCAAGTATCTCTACAATGAACCATTTCACATCTAACCACTCTGAATGACTCTCAAGGACACGATTCCTCAGAAATGGCAATAAATTCCCATAAAAGGTGGAAATCCTCTTAAAAGTTAGTTTACTCATTTTGCAGTAGTTGAAGCTTTTTCCTGCTACAGGCTGTTGCTGCTGTCACGAAGTCTCAACAAGTGTAAAATGCTTGGCCACACTTGACTCAAACGTCATGCCACAGGCTTGCTAAAGTTAATTAAACTGTATTATTTTATTTAATACTTGACTTTCAGGTCTCCAGCTGTGCAAACTGTCACATAAGCAGAAAGCTCGACAGGCAAGGTAACATTAGGCTAGCTAGCGTGGAGCCAACTATGTTAGCCAGCATGCTATAAGCAGTGAGGTTAAATCAATTCCTTCTCCAAAAAATACAGTTAAAAATAAGTTTTTATGCTTTCAGTATGTTGTACGTCTTGTTACCAATCAAGCAGGTTTATTGGAGTTCACTTTTAGCTACAAAAAACCCACAACAGTGAAAACACAAAGCTAGGCTAGTTAGCGTTAGCCAGCGAGCTCCAAACTAGTTTGTTTATTACCTGCAGTGTTCGTGTTTTACCGCAAAAGTCTGGAGAATTTGGAGATTTTCGTACAGCTTTTAGAGTTTAGCCTCTCAATAAATCCACGTTCGTGTTAAAAACGCGGCTGTGTTTCACGGAAATATCCCTGTGTCTCTCTGAGGGGTCGAGAGAAAACTTTGCTAGCACGTTAGCGGAGTAGCCATGTTGCTCGCCTGCCCGCTGAAGTGCGGTGACGGGCCGCCGCTCCGCAGCACCTCACCGCTGGAAAACACTCTCAGCCCCGCTTGTCTGAGCGGCGCAGTCCGGTTTCATTAGCTTACATAAAAGAAAGAGATGTCACAAGACCGTCCAGCCCATCAGTCCGTTTCGCTCGGGTGAGAGAATGTCCGGGAGGTTCGCTCGCAGGTTGGTGGTAGCAGCGCGGAGGGAGCCGGACTTCGTGAGTCCGCATCCAGCAGCTCAGGCGGCGGGGTCTCCGACTTCACGCGCCGCTGCAGGACTGACGCTCATTTCAACTCACATGGGTGTCAATACATACGGGTTACTCAGGAATACTAAGGAGCTGTGGGAATACTAAGGAGCTGTGGGAATACTGGTGCTGTGGGAATACTGTGGAACTACTGAGGGAATATTCTAGAAGTGCATTCCCAGTGCCAGGCTGGAAAAAAAAACAATAACTTATTTGTTCATATGAGTTACTCAGGAATACTAAGGGGCTGTGGGAATACTGTAGAAATACTGTGAGAATACTCTAAAGTTCATTCCCAGCGCCAGGCTGAAAAAAAACAATAGCTTATTTGTTCATACGGATTACTCAGGAATACTAAGGGCTGTGGGAATACTGTAGAAGTACTGGTGCTGTGGGAATACTCTAGAAATACTGAGGGAATATTCTGGAAGTTCATTCCCAGTGCCAGGCTGGTAAAAACTATAACTTATTTGTTGATATGGGTTACTTAGGAATACTAAGGAACTGTGGGAATACTGGGGCTGTGGAAATACTGTAGAAATACTGAGGGAATATTCTGGAAGTTCATTCCTAGTGCCAGGCTGGAAAAAACAAGAACTTATTTGTTCATATGGGTTACTCAGGAATACTAAGGGGCAGTGGGAATACTGGGGCTGTGGGAATACTCTGGAAGGTCATTCCCAGTGCCAGGCTGGAAAAAAACAATAACTTATTTGTTCATATTGGTTACATAGGAATACTAAGGAGCTGTGGGAATACTGGGGCTGTGGGAATGCTGTGGAAATACTGGCACTGTGGGAATACTGTAGAAATACTGAGGGAATATTCTGGAAGTTCATTACCAGTGCCAGGCTGGGGAAAAAAACGAACTTATTTGTTCATATGGGTTACTCAGGAATACTAAGGAGCTGTAGGAATACTGTGGAAATACTGTTATTTAAATTATTATGTTAAGTGATGTTACCTGTTGTCATAGTAATATTTTTTTTCTTAAGATTGCTCATATGTAAAAATTGTTATTTATCTTTTCATAATATTGACTAATGATTTAAAAATGATTACTTATTTTTTTACATTTTTGGCTTGTTGTGTAAAAAGAATAGCTAATTTTTTATTAAATTGACTAAAATTAATGACTTTATGAAAAGAATTAGCAAATTTGACATATGCCAATACAATGACTTATATGCTCAGGTATTTAAATTAATATGTGAAAATAATTACTTTTTTGTTATACATTTTCTCATAAATATAAATAACGTCTTAATATTTTATAATATTAAGTAAAACAAATTATTTTTAAAGAAACTTGTAGAAATTACATATTAAGTTATTTGAATTATTATGTAAAATAATAATTCAAATAACTAATAATAAAGTAATGACATACTTTCTCAACATTTTACATATTGTGTTGAAAAAAAGACTTATTTTCTTAAAATGTTCATTAATGATTTAAAAATGACTTATTTTCTTAAATCATTGATGCACTGATTGTATTAAATTTTTGATAACAATGACTTATTTGTTCAAAATAATAACTTCCTCTGTCAGAATTATTATTTGATTTCTCAAAAATATTACTCAGTATGTTGGAGCTGATTTCTTGAATAATTGACTTACTATTTAAACACAATGGCTTAAAATCTCATTGTATTGATTAAAATTACTTCATCCACCCATCCATTATCTGCCGCTTAATCCTGCTAGTCAGGGTTTTGGGGGGCTGGAGCCAATCCCAGCATCATCGGGCGAAGGAGGGGTACACCATGGACAGTTCGCCAGTCCATCACATGGCCAACACACACTCACACACTCACACCTACGGCCAATTTAGAGTGAGTGATCAACCTAACATGCATGTGTTTGGACTGTGGGAGGAAACCGGAGTAGCTAACCACTACTTATTTTCTTAAAATAATTATCTAAATTTTAATATGCTGGAGTAAAACAATAAAACATGTCGCTTGACCACTTTTGCATGTGAGCATAAAGTATAAACCATGTCTGTACAGTGCGCGTGACTCTTTCATGCAAGAACATTTAGATGGTAATGTGAGGCGTTCACCCAGAAGGGGGCAGCAGCACTACATCCAGCATGGACCCTGTACTGTGGTCATCCTACAAAGTGTTGCCTGTTCAGTGCTGTTCAAGAGTGTTGTAGTCATAATAATACGGACCAGTGGTCAACTCTGAAGACACAGAGACAACCCAATCCCAACACACACACTGAAATCAGTAGGTGAGCGCGGCTAGTATGTCTGAATACTCAGTAGTGAAATCAGTAGGCGAGCGCGGCTAGTATGTCTGAATACTCAGTAGTGAAATCAGTAGGAGAGCGCGGCTAGTATGTCTGAATACTCAGTAGTAAATCAGTAGGCGAGCGCGGCTAGTATGTCTGAATACTCAGTAGTGAAATCAGTAGGCGAGCGCGGCTAGTATGTCTAAATACTCAGTAGTAAATCAGTAGGCGAGCGCGGCTAGTATGTCTGAATACTCAGTAGTAAATCAGTAGGCGAGCGCGGCTAGTATGTCTGAATACTCAGTAGTGAAATCAGTAGGCAAGCGCGGCTAGTATGTCTGAATACTCAGTAGTGAAATCAGTAGGCAAGCGCAGCTAGTATGTCTGAATACTCAGTAGTGAAATCAGTAGGCGAGCGCGGCTAGTATGTATGTCTGAATACTCAGTAGTAAATCAGTAGGCGAGCGTGGCTAGTATGTCTGAATACTCAGTAGTGAAATCAGTAGGTGAGCGCGGCTAGTATGTCTGAATACTCAGTAGTAAATCAGTAGGCGAGCGCGGCTAGTATGTCTGAATACTCAGTAGTGAAATCAGTAGGCGAGCGTGGCTAGTATGTCTGAATACTCAGTAGTAAATCAGTAGGCGAGCGCGCAGTATGTATGTCTGAATACTCAGTAGTGAAATTAGTAGGCGAGCGCGGCTAGTATGTCTAAATACTCAGTAGTGAATCAGTAGGCGAGCGTGGCTAGTATGTCTGAATACTCAGTAGTGAAATCAGTAGGTGAGCGCGGCTAGTATGTCTAAATACTCAGTGGTGAATCAGTACGCGAGCGCGGCTAGTATGTCTGAATACTCAGTAGTGAAATCAGTAGGCGAGCGCGGCTAGTATGTCCGAATACTCAGTAGTGAAATCAGTAGGCGAGCGTGGCTAGTATGTCCGAATACTCAGTAGTGAAATCAGTAGGCGAGCGCGCTAGTATGTCTGAATACTCAGTAGTGAAATCAGTAGGCGAGCGTGGCTAGTATGTCTGAATACTCAGTAGTAAATCAGTAGGCGAGCGCGGCTAGTATGTCTGAGTACTCAGTAGTGAAATCAGTAGGCGAGCGTGGCTAGTATGTCTGAATACTCAGTAGTAAATCAGTAGGTGAGCGCGGCTAGTATGTCTGAGTACTCAGTAGTGAAATCAGTAGGCGAGCGCGGCTAGTATGTCTGAATACTCAGTAGTAAATCAGTAGGCGAGCGTGGCTAGTATGTCTGAATACTCAGTAGTAAATCAGTAGGCGAGCGTGGCTAGTATGTCTGAATACTCAGTAGTAAATCAGTGCTGAGCGCGGCTAGTATGTCTGAATACTCAGTAGTAAATCAGTAGGCGAGCGCGGCTAGTATGTCTGAATACTCAGTAGTGAAATCAGTAGGCGAGCGCGGCTAGTATGTCTGAATACTCAGTAGTGAAGTCAGTAGGCGAGCGCGGCTAGTATGTCTGAATACTCAGTAGTGAAATCAGTAGGCGAGCGCGGCTAGTATGTCTGAATACTCAGTAGTGAAATCAGTAGGCGAGCGCGGCTAGTATGTCTGAATACTCAGTAGTAAATCAGTAGGTGAGCGAGGCTAGTATGTCTGAATACTCAGTAGTGAAATCAGTAGGCGAGCGCGGCTAGTGTGTCTGAATACTCAGTAGTAAATCAGTAGGCGAGCGCGGCTAGTATGTCTGAATACTCAGTAGTGAAATCAGTAGGCGAGCGTGGCTAGTATGTACGAATACTCAGTAGTAAATCAGTAGGCGAGCGTGGCTAGTATGTCCGAATACTCAGTAGTAAATCAGTAGGCGAGCGCGGCTAGTATGTCTGAATACTCAGTAGTGAAATCAGTAGGCGAGCGCGGCTAGTATGTCTGAATACTCAGTAGTAAATCAGTATGCGAGCGCGGCTAGTATGTCTGAATACTCAGTAGTAAATCAGTAGGCGAGCGCGGCTAGTATGTCTGAATACTCAGTAGTGAATCAGTAGGCGAGCGCGGCTAGTATGTCTGAATACTCAGTAGTGAAATCAGTAGGCGAGCGGCTAGTATGTTTGAATACTCAGTAGTAAATCAGTAGGTGAGCGCAGCTAGTATGTCTGAATACTCAGTAGTAAATCAGTAGGCGAGCGCAGCTAGTATGTCTGAATACTCAGTAGGTATTGAGTAGTAGTGAACGGGACCCGGATGATCTCCTGAATCAGCAGCTATTTTTATGTAGGTGAACACAGAACACTGTGTATCCCATGATTCACCTGGAGTCGTGGATGAATTCAGAGTGGAGTAAATAAACAGTGTAAAGCTGAACGTCGGCTGTGTGTACGTAGCTACGGCTACTGAACAGCCGCTACAGAAGCTAGCGCTACTTCTGATGTAAAAAAAGATTAAATTCCTCCTAATTTCTCTTCTCTGAGCTACAGCTAGACACTGCCCGAGTACATATTCAAACAAAAACGCAGGTCAGTGTCATAAAAAGTCTCTAACTCTGTCAGTAAATAGGGGCTTTTAATGAATAGCAGGACTTGTTGGTGGTCTACAATGTCTTTCTTGGCGTTTTGGCTTGTTTTGTGTTTTGTTCCTTGGATTCTAGTCTTGTAGTTGTTGGGTTCTTGCATTTTAGCTCATCTTTCTTGTTTCGTTTAAGATTGTGGTCAAATTTCCTTTTGTTTCGGATAAATATACCTCCAGCTTGCATTCAAAGTTGCATGGTGCCACCAGGCTCAGGGACAGGAGGCTAGCATGTGCTTTTCCTTTTGACCAGCTGCAGACAGCTATGGCATAGTTTTGTAGTTTCACTGCACAGTTGGGTGGCAAATAGTTCTAAATTAGTCAATTAATGAAAGTATTAATTAATGTATGTTCCTAATATTGAGGCCATTTGTGTTGGTTGAAATAAAATTAACACTTAACATCGTTCTTTGTTTGACAAAAGCAAAACAAACCATCCATGCAAACCAAATTTGGGCGAGATCAGAATTTAAACGATGTGCCCTCGTGACTCTGCTAAGAACCTGTTCAAAACACAAAAGATTGTTATATAACTCAACACAGGCCATGTTTTCTGGAGTTTGGCCCGGATCTGTTTTAGCACATGTGGGTCATACAAGCATTTTAAAAATTTTCTGGGCCCTAAACATACAACCAAAATAACTCAAGACAAGAAAATCACCAATGCACGTCATCTGCTTGCAACGTTACCGTCGCCGTCCAAAGAAAAACGCACGTCTCCGTTTTTATTTTTCTACATCATTTGCACACAACAGCTGCCCTTCACACTGTATGAAAATATCATGATGAATGGACCAAAAGAAATGCTCGGAAATAGCTTGGAAAAAAAAATCTGGTTCCATTGACTTCCATTAAAAATAAAGACTGTGTTTGTTCTTTCCTGTAAAGTTACCATTTTGGATATATGTTGTTTTCTTTGGACCGTGACGACAACGACATGAACTTGATCTTTCTAAGATTGTAATGAAAGATATCTTGTATGGTCGCTGGCATAGAGTGATGTTCTCACAACTCCAGAAGAAAATCATTCGCATGCAAAAGCTGAAATTACACAGCAACATAATTACCCCCCTTTGAAGTTTCAGAACCTTCACCTAAGTATCTGAAGAACAATTTTATGTTTCAAATACCAGTTAGACACATACTCGTCATCAACACAAAGGCCACCAAAGACATTTGAATGTGAGACCTCACTACAAGACTAACCGTAGAAAATACATTTACTATACAGGAAACTGTACCTTGGAAAACTAGTCGGTCATCACAGGTAATGGACTGGATCTTCATATCTGTTCCACTTGACTAATCCGGCTAGTCTTTTCATTCTCCGAAACCTGCTGTTCCTGTCAGAAGATTGATCTGATACCCTCAATAGACATTGCAATTACTCTGTGACTATGTTATTTGAAAACAAGCACACCCCCGTCCTACAGATCGGAGTCGACAACCGTCCAATGCTGGGCAGAAGTTCCCGTCTAAACAGTCTAAGTGTAAATATATAAATGTAATGTTGATTCTTTAGGTATTTTGTGTCTTCACTCTTTATTAGTGTCCAATCATGAATATGGTCTAGCTTTCAGAATTCCACAGCAATCTGCAGAGATACGTTTTCAGAGCTGGGCCCAAAGAGGGGAGAGTCCCAGGAGACCAGGTGAGCTGGCGTCCAAGGCAGCCTGGGGAAGCAGCTACTGGAGCAGGTGAGTTGGTAGGTGTCGGGGTAGCCGCTGTTGGTAGCCACAAAGCCTCAAGGACCCCAAGAGTGGTTCTCCTGTCTGAGCAGTGGACCAAAGAGAAAACCAGGAGCTAGGCCCTGCCTGAACAGTTCTAACAAACAGAGGTTAGTTCTTGGGTCGTTCCGAAGCTCGCCAGGAGAGGATCCCTGTGGAGGTTTACACTACTGGCTCCGTTCCCGGGGGGGAGCGTAAGAACGCAGTTTATATTCGCTAGTTTCAAAAGTCACTTGAGGACCAGCCGGGAGCCGGGGACAAAGCTTGCTTGAGGAAGCGAGCCCAAACACAATGTCCGGTGGCCACACCAACCTCACAACGTGGAGTTCAGACGACAGGAGGTGAGTGCTCAGGTAGGTCAGCGAGTCTGCAGGCCTCAAGGGCAGGTGTGTGTGATGATTGACTGTGTGAGAGCGTGCAGGAGGGGTGTCTGTCCAGAGCTACCTAGTATTTGTTGGATTTTCAGCTTGTGACGATGTCAGATTGATCCGCCCGTAAAATCTCACTGCACAGACCTGCAGTTTCGGAATGCAATATTTCCTCTTCGCTGTAACAGCTTCATGATGGCTTTCTTTTCAGACCCATAGCAGTGTTAGGGTGTCTTCTTACAGTGGAAGGGTGGTCTCTCAAAGATGTGGTCTACCAGGTCTCGCAGGTGGTTGTTAAGAATCCCATTTTCTTAGTCCTTAAAACATTTTTTGATGTGAAAATTTCTCAATGAATGGACCAATAGATCCACTTACCCATCCTTTATCTTCCACTTTGTCCCGCTAGTCGGGGTCACAAAGGGGTGGAGCCAGTCCCAGCATCATCAGCTGAAGGCAGGTACACCAAGGATAGATCACCATTCCATTGCATGGCCAACTTACACTCACATCTACAGGTAATTTAAAGTGAGGATCAACCTAACATGCATGTGTTTGGACTGTGGGAGGAAACCGGAGTACCCGGAGATACACACTCAAGCACGGGGAGAACATACACACTCCACACAGAACCACCCGAACCGGGAATCCAACCTGGAAGTATATAAATACAACCCAAAATAATGAGATCAACGTGTTATACTTAATTATTTAATAATTGGTGAATATGATCCAATATTATCTGTAAGCACGTGAGCCTTTTTGAATAGCAGTTAATCTGAAGAAGAAATCGTATCACAAGCTCTCAAAATGCCTACGGCGTACATTGTTTACAGTTCAAGCGAGAAACCACAAGGAGCTTTAAACAGGTAGCAGAAGTTGATGCTCAGGAGGGAGAAGTTCTTTTGTAGCTGTACTTTTTAATCTCTCACCAGTGAACAGTCACATCACCCTGTTACGACCTGGTCTAGGGTCAGGCTGTAACAGAAATTGAGAGTGGGTACTCTCCCCTGACCTCTGCCCAGTAGCAAACAGTGACCCTTAAGCCTAGGCCCTCTCCCACTACCCCACCCCCCCACCAATGTCTGAAAAAAAAAATACTGCTCCTCTCCTAATGAACTGCAAGTCAATAAACAAAAAATGAGACGACAAAAAACAACAAACAATAACATCTGTATAACATAGACAACTTCTTAAACTAAATAAGCTCCTCCTTATAAATACCCGAACATCACACAGCTCCGTCTGCGCTTCAGAGGAACATGTAGACGAAGATATAAAGATGCATCTTTTAACATTTCACGCACGTAACTTCACTCGTTTAACAGTTTGGGGGCGGGACATGGGCCGAACGCTATTGGCTGATGACACGTGCAACTATGTCCTCCTCTGTAGCGGTAGTGCTAGCTTCGTCTTCCATCGTGACTCAGCAAACTAGCTACTGGTGGTAGCCTAGTGCCAGCTAGCTGTTTCTCCAGCTAGCATCGCCACAGCGTGTGGAAATAATCATACAGTTAAGGCCGCCCACTTAGAGGGAAGATATGATTGGTCAGTTTTACCGTCATTTGAAATTGGTTGAATTATAACTGCCTGGTACATGAACAGCGGGACCACCAATCACCAACATTCTGCGGAGGCATCACAGTCCTTATAGGGGGAGACACAGGCTCACAGACTTCCACTTAACCCCTCACGCTCCAACACAGAGTGAATAGACATGTTTGAATAATTTATTTGTCTATATTTTTATAATTGTTTAGATGTTGATTGTCAAACTGTAAGTAGATAATATATATATATATATATATATATATATATATATATATATATATATATATATATATATATATATATATATATAATTTTATTGGAATATTTTAGGCCCGTAGAGGGCCATGACGGTTCCCCTCTGCCTCTGCCAGACCAGACACCGGACTCTGTTTACAACCAGAAATCTGAAAGTTTATTTTTAACAAATGAGTCAGAAGATGGGACAGTGTCTTCAGGGACGGGCAAACGGCAAAATAACAAACGAAACAACTAAAGAAAAGAAAACTAACTAAAACTGAAAAAAATACACAAAACTACCCCTAACTACCCTAACCACAACAAAACAGGGGAAAAGCTTAGATAAACACACAGAGATTTTATAGAGTCTAACAAAGCTGTTACTAAATGTACAAATGAAGCGAAGAGTAGTGGAGGGTGCCAGGCTGGTCTGGGCAGGAGTTCTTTCAGGTCAGGTCAAAGGAGAGAACACTAAACGTCTTCAAAGATGGCTGCTTGATGGTCTTTTTTAGAGCACAATGGAAAACACACACACAGACACGCAAAACAGGGCCACCAACAGACAAAAGTTGGCTACTACAACCAAGGGTCATGACAACCCACATACCAACTGTTCACTATCCAATACTTACTCCTACAGACCGCAGTCAGCTTTTCATTCACCAGTTTACCCATATCACCTTAAACAGTGCAACAGGAGACAGCATCTACAGGGGTTGGACAATGAAACTGAAACACCTGTTATGTTAGTGTGGGAGGTTTCATGGCTAAATTGGACCAGTCTAGTGGCCAATCTTCATTAATTGCACCAGTAAGATCAGAGTGTGAAGTTCAGTTAGCAGGTAGGAGCACAGTTTAGATCAAAATATTATAATAACACAACATTATGGGACATACCAGAGTTCAAAAGAGGACAAACTTTTGGTGCACATCTTGCTGGCGTATCTGTGACCAAGACAGCAAGTCTTTGTGATGTATCAAGAGCCACGGTATTCAGGGTAATGTCAGCATCACCATCAAGAAGGACCATCCAACAGGATTAACTGTGGACTCAAGAGGAAGCTGTCTGAAAGGGATGTTGGTTTCTAACCCGGATTGTATCCAAAAAACATAAAACCACGGCTGCCCAAATCACGGCAGAATTAAATGTGCACCTCAGCTCTCCTGTTTCCACCAGAACTGTCCGTCAGGAGCTCCACAGGGTCAATATACACGGCCAGGCTGCTATAGGCAAACCTTTGGTCACTCGTGCCAATGCCAAACGTCGGTTTCAATGGTGCTAGGAGCGCAGATCTTGAGCTGGGGACAATGTGAAACATGTATTGTTCTCTGATGAGTCCACCTTTACTGTTTTCCCCACATCCAGGAGAGTTACGGTGTGGAGAGGCCCCAAAGAAGCGTACCACCAAGACTGTTGCATGCCCAGAGTGAAGCATGGGGGTGGATCAGTGATGGTTTGGGCCCAATACTTGTGCTAGATGGGCGCGTCACTGCCAAGGACTACCGAACCATTCTGGAGGACCATGTGCATCCAATGGTTTAAACATTGTATCCTGAAGACGGTGCCGTGTATCAGGATGACAATGCACCAATACACACAGCGAGACTGGTGAAAGATGGGTTTAATGAACATGAAAGTGAAGTTGAACATCTCCTATGGTCAGCACAGTCACCGGATCTAAATATTATTGAGCCACTTTGGGGTGTTTTGGAGGAGCAAGTCAGGAAACGTTTTCCTCCACCAGCATCACGTAGTGCCCTGAACACTATCCTGCAAGAAGAATGGCTTAAAATCCTTCTGACCACTGTGCAGGACTTGTATATGTCATTCCCAAGACCAATTGACGCTGTATTGGCCGCAAAAGGAGGCCCTACACCATACTAATAAATTATTGTGGTCTAAAACCAGGTGTTTCAGTTTCCTTGTCCAACCCCTGTACCTGCCGCTCAGTTTAAGATAAGATAATTGTTTATTAGTCCCCCAGTGGGGAAATTTACAGTTTACAACTGGTGAATGAAAAGCTGACCTGGTTGTGCGTTTGGTAGGAGTGAGTATTGTATAGTAAACAATCTGTTAGATCCAATTGGAGCTAATTGGATCAGAGAGGCTTGTAATGTGAATGTTACCTAAGATCAGATTCAATTGCTACTGCACAGGTCATTACAACAATATATAATATATTCAGATATTATAGCCTATTTAGACATTATAACATATTTTAACATATCTGTACAGCACTATAATCTAATAAACACATTCATAGAGTCGCACCACCAAGTTTTCAACACTGGCTGGCCCGCTTGGACTTACCATTCCTTTCAACCGTCGAGGCTTAAAAGGGAAAAGAAGAAGGAAATGATGTCCTTGTAAATGCACAGATTGGTATACTATGGCTGATCAGAAATATTTTATCTTATTTTACATTCTTTCAGCTTCTGTTCAGCCTATAAAGACCATGCGGGCTACCCAGGTTGAATTTCCCTCATACTGATGGATACAGCCAGACAGGAGAATTCATGAGTTGCATTTAATCAAAGCCCTTATAAGAGAGTTCCCTCACTCAGCAGCCTTCATGGTGCTTAGTTCCAGTCATACTAGACCAGGATTCTTATCTGTGAATAGGAGAGAGGTCAAACATCTCAAGCCTGGAGACCAAAACGACTGGTTCTGAAATATTTGACCAAAGATCTGAAGAGCTCAGAAACAGTTTATGTAAAGAAAGTGTTTGTTGGCTTGAACCAGCACAGTGTTTTGTAAAAGAGGAGAAGAAAACGTCACCGAATAAGTAAGACGGAATCTTTGGGGGTCATGCAGATGAGTTTTCCACAAACCACTGGACAGCACGAAGCTCCATGATGAGAAAACTGGTCCAGAATGCAGACAATGGATCACCCTGATTGACTCTATCCGCTGAATTCACTGAATCTACAAAATAGCATTCCTCCTGAGCATTCTGCATTGTGCCTTTGGAGTGAACTTGGTGGGGCACCCACTTCTAGGGAGAGTAGCCACAGTACTAAAGCGTCTCCATTTGTAGATAGTGTGTCTAACTGTGGACGGGTTGATACATAAAGTCTTGGAGTTTACTTTGTAACCCTTTCCAGGTCTTCAGAGATCTCTTTTTTGAGAGGTGTGGTTTACATCAGCAGATGTTTATTGTGAATAGGAAACTCAAAGAGTTTGAATGTCTTTCATAAGTCACAGTAGCTCTACACCTTGCTCCAATCTCGTTTCATTGATTGGACTCCAGGTTTGCTAACTCCTGACTCTACTTAGCTTTTGTTGAAGTTATTAGCCTAAGGGTTGAATGTTTAATGGACGTTTGTGTGGTATTAGGTTAAGCACATTGAGTTTGTCTATACTTGGGACTTAGTTGTAGATCAAATCACGTGTTATGATCTATTAATACAGAAAACCAGGTCATTTTAAATGGTTCCCCTTATTTTGCAACTGCATATATACACACATATGTATATGAACTCTGTCTCACACTTGTCATGGGTTGCCAGATTGGATCTAATTCATCCTGTCTTCTTCTGTCTTCTGTTGTTCTCTTTTGTTATGGTAAGATTTGTTATTTGTCAATCTCAGCTAAGTTTAAGAAGCAAGTTCATCAGAAGATTCAACTGAGTAAACACATAAAGGTGGTGTTTCATCGTGGCTTTATTTGTGGCAGCATTTAACAAGTTCAACCTATAATATAAGTAAGTGCTCTTTCACAATAACAGGACTCGCAGGTGACCAGGGTAGAACTAGCAGGGCAGAAATTTGATAAACTAACTTGGCAACACTGACCTGTGACAGTAACGCCCTAAAGGTCACTGAGCTCTTCTGTACGATTGCCAGTGATTGTGTATAGAGATGCCGTGCCATTCGTTAACAATGGGTGTGACTGAAACACTGACAGAACTCAATAATTGGGAGGAGTGTCCACATACTTTTAGCCCCATAATGCATATTGTGAAAGTAACAACACTCTGAAATCTGAATCTGGGGCCTAAATATTAAACTAACTTGGGTTGCCACAACTGGACCCTAGGTGGACCAAGAACAGAGAAGTAAAGACTGGGATACACACCCCACACCATAAAATAAGGTGGGAAAATATAGTTTAAGGACAGGTCATCGCACTGACCAGCCACTTCATGAAGTATCTACATTCATTGTCCATTTTATCAGCTCCACCTACCCTAGAGATGGGCTAGCAGTAAACATAGCACAGTATAAAAGATTAAAAAAAGCAATACATACCAAATATCTATTGTAACTACATGTAATTAAACTGATATACGTATCCAAATATCAGTCGTTGACTAAATATAGACCTATCAATTAAGTCAAGGCTGTGACTACACTCTTCTAAGAACTTTCACTCTTACAGTAGATGGCACTCCTCTCTTCCTCAGTTCGTCCTGCAACTGAAAAAAAAGCAAGTCATTACCTGGTCATGATCGTATGACCAGTATTCACCGGATTCGGCCACACCCACCTTCAAGTGTGTGTTTCTTCTGCCTTTGTGTTAGAACTTCCGCTCAGCTAACCAATATGAATACAGTTACATGGGAGGAGACCAGAGAGACAGTAAGAAGTTCTAATGGGACAACACCGTCTCATCCCAGGTTAATAAGACAGTGGGTGGGTGATATGAGAAGGTGGTCTGTGGTTAATAAGACAGTGGGTGGGTGATATGAGAAGGTGGTCTGAGGTTAATAAGACAGTGGGTGAGTGATATGAGAAGGTGGTCTGAGGTTAATAACACAGTGGGTGGGTGATATGAGAAGGTAGTCTGAGGTTAATAACACAGTGGGTGGGTGATATGAGAAGGTGGTCTGAGGTTACTTATGGAGACATGTTTAATTACTCTGTACTCTCGGAAGGTGTAGACGGTTCAGTAATGAAAAACTATAAAAGTACTGAAGCATATCAGTACCTGCACAGTGGGAAGGTGGGCGTGTCCTCCTACACACAGACGGTGAGTTTATATTTCTGAAAGTCCAGCCAGCTGCCCGAGCCACTGTGCGTGGGTGTTAATTACAGTCCAGATAGCCTAGCGCGGTGGACACTGATCAGAGAACAGTTACTGAACTGATAGACTCACCAGCACCCGACACGTCTGCTTCCTCTGAGCTTCATAAGCGAGACAGTTCTCTGGATAAGGAAGCTCTGGTGCTGGTTCTCCTCCACAGAATGGTAAGAGCAGACATATGGAGGTTTGGGTGGAGGTTTTAAATTTAGAGCTTCAGTCATAGACGCATGTGGTCTTCTTTGGAAGGCGGCCCCCCAACACTCTGATCTTTATGTGCTGTGTTTGTAACTCTGTTGTTCAATCCAAGTTTTCATCTTCTTCCAATTACTGACTCCCTCTAACTGAACATATCATGCTAGTCATTTTATATGTTTGTTGTCGTTTTGCTTGTATCCGTGGTCGCACCGGAAGTTCTAACACAAAGTAAACAAAGATGGCCGCCCCAGTGTTGGCATGGAAAATAGCGTGAATAGTGCATTTTGATGAAACGACGGTATTAAATTACCTGCTGTAAAAAGATCTCTTGGTTTGTGGCGTCTAATAGGTTCGTTTTGGTCACGGCTTTCAGTCGCACTGCGACAACGTTATCTGTGGGAAGAGGCCCAATCACAATTCTTATCCAAAAACCAAAGTGTGTCATAAAGCTGAAACATATGTTTACCGTTCCTTACATTCCTTATGTTAGGACATCAATATCATCATCATCATCATCATCATCACCTTTCGTAATTGCGTCCAGAGGTCGATTAACCAGGAAGGCCCGGCGTCCTGGGACGTTCACGTTACTTGAGTACATGAGGTCAGTACTGGTGAGGCTGTTGTTTGACCACAGGGATACGTAGTAGTCTGTGAGGTTTGTGTCGTATCCAGCCTAAACAGACGAGAATTGAGAACGAAGACAAAAGTTGTACACATAGAGTTAGCATGGACGGAGTTGACGTGTCCCCACCAATAATTTGAAATCCCCTGATTTCTCAACGCCTCATTAACCTAGAGGTGCAGAAAGGGTTCAATCACGTTCTCTACTGGAGTCCTACCTCCCCGTAACACAGCGTTTCTCAAAGTGTGGAGCGGTGTAGGTATTGCAGGTGGGGCGCAAGGAATCGGAAGAAATTAAATTTTTTAAGCCTGTCTATTTAATGCCTGTCTGTTTTGCCAATAAAAAGGGTGCAGCGGGCATAAGCCCCGGATGTCAGCGGAATAATATAAACAGTACAACTGTACACTTGCCAGGCGTATTTGCAACATTTCCAATGATATTGAAGCGCAAATCATTGAAAAATCGGTGCAAACAAGAGCCACAGCTGAGGAGCTCTTCAAGATTATGGACAGCTTCACAGAACACGGCCTGAAATGGGGGAATTGTGTGGGGGTTTGCTCTGATGGTGCACAGACTATGGCAGGGAAAAGGAAAGGACTGCAGGCATTGATCAAGAGGGCCGCACCAGACGCGCAATTGACGCACTGCATCATGCATAGGGAATCGCTGGCTTCCAGGCAGCTCGGCCCCGAACTGAACGGGGTTTTGACAGCGGTTGTGGATGTGGTCAATTTCATCAAAACGCGAGCTCTGAAAGTGCGACTGTTCTCCGCTCTTTGTGAGGAGAAGGGAGCTGATCATACAGCTGTGCTGTGTCACAGCAAAGCAAGGTGGCTCTCCCCTTTAGGTTTACATCAGCAGATGCTTATTGTGAATAGGAAACTCAAAAAGTTTGAATGTCTTTCATAAGTCACAGTAGCTCCACACCTCGCTCCAACCTCGTTTCATTAATTGCACTCCAACTCCTGACTCTACTTAGCTTTTGTTGAAGTTATTAGCCTAAGGGTTGAATGTTTAATGGACGTTTGTGTGGTATTAGGTTAAGCACATTGAGTTTGTCTATACTTGGGACTTAGTTGTAGATCAAATCACGTGTTATGATCTATTAATACAGAAAACCAGGTCATTTTAAATGGTTCCCCTTATTTTGCAACTGCATATATACACACATATGTATATGAACTCTGTCTCACACTTTTCATGGGTTGCCAGATTGGATCTAATTCATCCTGTCTTCTTCTGTCTTCTGTTCTCTTTTGTTATGGTAAGATTTGTTATTTCTCAATCTCAGCTAAGTTTAAGAAGCAAGTTCATCAGAAGATTCAACAGAGTAAACACATAAAGGTGGTGTTTCATCATGGCTTTATTTGTGGCAGCATTTAACAAGTTCAACCTATAATATAAGTAGGGAGCGCATGTATGAGGCAGCGGGCAAATTTTGATTTAAGAGTGGCAGTATCAAGCATGCAACCCCGCTTTGAAAAGATTTGTAGTGCAAAACAAGCTCATTGCAGTCGCTGTGATGAGGCGTGGTCATTTGTACACCTGCCTTTAAAAAAAAAAAGTGGCAAAACCAAATTTAATTAGTAGGCCAATTTTATGTATATTTGAATTTTTGAACATTGATATTAGTGATGTTTCTGGTGTTATAATGTTAACCTACTGATTTAGAGACAGAATTGGATGTTACTTTAATAAATTAGAAAATTTTAAACTTTCATGTGTATTTTATTACCATTTTGTTGGGGTGATACGGGACAGGTGGGGCACGGAATTTCCTGTTTTTCTGAGGTGGGGAACTGCTGTAACACATATGGGCCAATGTGATGGGCCGTGTCCTTCCCTGCTGTCATGTGAGACTCTGTAGCTATGTTTGGTTGTTAGCAGTTCCAAAACTGGAAGGAAAGCTTTCCAGTCATATGAGACTCACTGTGTAAGACTCAGGTGCAGTGTGGGAGACACATGAGCGTGAAAAGCGAGTGAGGAGGGCAGCAAAGAAGAAGAAGGTGGACATACGGAGCTATTTTCCGAAGAAACGTGTAAGTCACTTAAAGTCTAGTCCATCATATTGACATTAATGGTGATGCTAGGCTTTGGCGGTCAGCATACAGCAGGCTAACATCGTCTGTAGCTGTGAAGAACATGGTTTGGAAATTAACTTCACAACAAACTGCCAACTGTAAGTTCTCTTACAGTCTCCCAGAGTAGCAGGTCTAACTTGGGTTTCTGTCAGAGACCTGTTTTATCTGCTTTTTATCTGTAAAATAATGTCTAAACTAGTTCTTTGTCAGTCGTTAGTTGATCATTAATTTAACATTATATTATTCATGAATTAAATTATGAGTTGTTATTCAGAATAGTTTAAAAGCATGTAAAATAATATATAGTACATCAGTTCTTTATCGTTTTATCCCGGAGCAAAGGTCCCCACCAATGTCAAGAGCAGATCTACCCCCTGGCTTGCGCTGTTGTAGAAGAAAATCTTTTGAAAGACTTTTCGGTGGAGGTTCTGCTAACCATACTCTCCTCCCTACTTAGGCGGCTCACTAGGTTTTGAGACTGACCCCATGTGTGCTAGCAGAGTTTTTAGTAACAGAGTGTGGTTTTGCAAAGATCTTGCAGGAAGTAACGACCAGCATAGAAGAAGTGGGCACGAGTTTGTGTTGTAACCTGTCAAGAACCACTGCTTTGGTCCATTGGGTGAATGTACTGGTCAGGCCGTACTGGTCAAGCTAGACCTGCTGGTGAAGGTGAAGCAGTTCATGAACTAGCTTGTCTGAATGCTGCCAACATGTGTTCAAGCCCCACCAAGATTTCTGCCAAAATCTGAACCCAGGTCCTCAATACTAAACAAACTGGGGTTGCCACACATGGACCATAAGTGGACTGAGAATGGAGAAGAAGACTGAAGTACAGATCCTCCACCATGAGATAGTCTGGGAAAATAGTGCTTTAAGACAAGGCCCAGTCATCCCAACACACACTGACACACCACCACAGTGTCAGTGTCACTACAATGAGAATGACCCACAATCCAAATAATAGTTGCTCATTGGTCTGTAAGTGTAGAGCTTATATTGCTCCAATATTGTAAATGGTAAATAGGCAGAAAATCTGTCCTATGATATATAAGTGTAAATCTACAATGAAAATTGTATGTACTGATATATACATATAACATGATAGCATAAAAACTGTATTACCCAATTAACATTGTTAATACATTACATGTAATGACACTAATATATCAGAAAGTCAGAGAAATTGGTTAAATATAAGCCTGTTAAGTAATAGTTGAGGCCAGGCTGAGTTCAAGTGTTACAAGGGTTCCTGTTTGCATGAGCCAGGACTAAGAACTGCCTCTAATAGTGAAACTTTCCTAATTCTAGAAATCTGTCTGCGGCAGTGAAATGGCTTGAAAAGCTGTTTAGCGTAGGGGCAGTATAAGCACTGTATTTACCTCCACTCTGTAGTCTGTTGGCGCGATGCTGCCGTAGTTCATCAGCACAAAGGAAAAATTAGCACCAGAAACCAAAACCACCTGAAAGGACGTTTCCTGAAAGAGAGAAAGTGAAGGAAATGTTTACAACACACCAGAGAAAGAGAACATTTGTGATTTCTATATGTCTTCTGTTCTTCTACAGTTGAAATTGCTCGTGCAGTGTTGTGCAAAGAGCATGAGGATGAAAGGTAGCCATTCGGCTTCAGTATTGCACAGTACAGTGACAGAGAACATTGAACACTAAACATTGAATACCGTCAACTCACCAGTTTAGGGCACCAAATTAGGGACGATAGTATTTTCATTGTTCTATATCATTTGAAAACAACAGCTGAAATCAACATGCTCTAAATTCACATAGAAATAAAACCTTTTCACATTAATTTACATTAAAAGTAAAGGCTGTTCTTGTTCTTTTCTGTAAAGTTACTATTTTGGAGATCCTTTGGACAGTGACGATATGGCTAACTAGGGTTGCCAGGTGTCTCTGTTGTCCAGTTTGTCTGGATGCTAGAATGTCTGAGTGCAAGTCTTTAAGGTATTTGATTTGTTGAACCAGATAAATTAATAATAGCATCTAAATGAAGAAGACCAGTTCAGAGTATATGCTTGATTCGTGAAGATACCGTGATACAGACATGCTCGGAGAAAGGTCTGACTTTGACTGGCCTTATAGTCTTATATAGTCTTGGTCTTATAGACCTGCCTCTATGTTTCATCTGGCCCATGTGACCCATCTGGCCGAGTCGTTATCTACTGGGTTTGGGGCGGATATCTTTGGGAGGTACCTGATGTAAAAATGATGGGATTTGCTGAACTTCTCATAACCTCTGAAGCATTTGGTGTGATGGTCATCTGACTCACTTTACCAGATGGTCTTGGTATGTATCCCTCTTGATCAGTAGATCAGTAGATCAGTATGTGTAAACAGTAAAGAAGAAATGAGAAGAGTGTCAAAGTGTAAATATGACGTTTCAGGTGGTTATGAGCTGAAATGAACCCTATGTTATGTGTTCCTTGTTTCGTTTTTCGTCCTGTGGTGTTCTTTTCTTCTCTCTCCCTGTCCCTTATTAGGACTCTCCTACCCACAATGCGGATTGGCTGAAGTCTCAATAGCAACACACAGATTGATTGACTGCCTACCAGAACGTGGGGTATTTCTGCAGCGAGCTTCCGGGTGTTGATTGAGGTCTACCTCCATGGCGGTGTTGGTGCGAACGTTAGCATGCCACCATTTATTTTAAATTAGCCCAGAAGTGTGAAACACTATTGTTCAGCTTAGAAATGTAACCGCAGTATAGTTATATATTTGTATATAGTATAGGCCAGGGGTATGTATGGTCCAGTTAAAGGAGATTTCCTCAGGCCAAGGTCTGGACCAGTGGCCTAGTATCAGCATCTTATACCATCAGCAACTGAAAGACCAACAAATCACACATACCGTTCAGTATATTTCAGTATATTTACTGTTTAAATGCTGAACTGAATTCATTATTTATAATTTAAGGCCTACATAAAAAACAGGACTCTTTTGAAGGAAGTGTATCTTAAAGTGTTTATTTATAGAGAAAGTAAATAAAACGTGGTTCTTCTCCAAAACTAGACGAGCAGGTTAATTCCAGAACCGTTCCTGTTAAACACTCAGTTCTCTCTGTTCACTTTTCTGTTTTTAGAGCTCCTTTTTCTTTCTGACTCGCTTTAGTCTCCGACTGCTGCTCCTCGCTTTGTACCTCGCCTGTGTGCACGCCACACGCCCCAATTTGCACAGATCTGATTGGCTGAGAAGCGCCTTCGGTGATCTTACAGCGCACACGATTGGTCTCTGAGTTCACTGTGTTGTAAAGCCTGTGTACCGTAAAGACAAGTAAAGCTCCGCCACTTAATAAACAAAATAAACACAGTCAAAATTAAATCATTCTCAATAGTTTATCGGTTTGAGTCCACGTTGGATACCGCCTGGGTCCGCCTATTAGTGACCCCTGGTATTGGCCAACTGGCTGTGTTCGATTTTGTTCCAACAACTCAAGACCAATGTATGTTGGGGTCTCGTGTAGGAGTGGGTGTCTTTTCTGTTTATTATACGTTTCCTTCTGTTTTTGGTTAGTTAGGGAGCGAAGTAAGCTTATGTTCTTGTTTAGGTTAGTTAGCTTGATCTTTGTTTGTTATTTTGGCGTGGCCCACTCCAACGTTTTAAGACATGTGAGGTGTGTGTGTTAATTGTAAACATGGACTAAACAGCGAAAAATACAGTTTTAATTGTTTAAATGTTGTCTCAGGTTGATTTTGTTTTATTTCTTTATGTTACGGTCTTAGCAAACCCCTAGACGGGTCGTAACACCTATGCTGCCACTTAGTAGGTAGCTGTCCAGACTTCTGTACATTGGAGAATATCTTACCATGCCTGAGTAGCTGTAGTACGCCACTTTATCCCACGTAGCAACAAAGACCCAAGAGGCGGTGAAGTTAACTCCTGGAAAGTACTGGTTTATGTCCTGAGTGGCTCGTGAGAGGACACTGCCATTGGTATACTCCTTATATGAGATAACTCCACTTCCACGATTATCAATATCAGTCCAGAATGGAGCGATGACATCTCCCCCACTATAAGCATCGAACTGAGCAGGTACGTAGCTGCTCGACGGCTGATCAAACGTCAGGTAGCCATTGTTGTTGACCTGTGAGTGAAGTGAACATACAGGTGTTTTAATAAAATGTTCATCCACTGTTCCGTTACCATGGTACTTAGAACCGGTTTCCACTCACATATATCTGAGAGTATGAACGCCCAAAGTAAAAGAATGGACTCTGTAGGCTTATAGCAGATGAGCTTCCATCATCACTTTGAGGATTGACAGTGTCTCCAGGCCCAGAGCCGAATGGATAGAATAGAGGCGATGATGCTGTGAATTAATAAATAATAAGTATTATTGAACAATGTTAACTGTAAACAATAATCAATTTCGACCCTCCACCGATTCATAGCTGCACCTTGAGGCCCAGTTGCTAATTGCCAATAATAATTTGAGACGTAACTAAATCTCCCCACTAATAACTGGAATGACTTGACTCTGGCTCACACTTTAGCCAAAGACTTAACTCTGACTCACACCTTAGAGGCTTAAGACTTGACTCTGATTCACACCTTAGGAGTTTTGACTCTGATTCACACCTTATAGGCTCACAACATGGCCCAGACTTGCACTTCAGAGGCTCAAGATTTGACTTCTTGTTTCACACCTTAGAGATATGAGACTTGAGACTCAGCATGGCACCTCAGCTTCTTGTGTCTTGACTCCACTTAGAGATCTGAGCTTTGAATCTCGAGTCCTGTGTCTGATTTGCACCGCAGAAACTCAGATTTTACGCAAACTAGAATTTTTTGAACCTTGAGTCTTGACTCGGACTCACAGCTCAAAGACTTGAATTCAATTCACGCCACATAGATTCCAAACTTACTTAGACTTGCACCTCATAGACTCAAGACTCGAGATCATAGACTTAAGAATCAGACTCAAAAATTGACTCTGATTCACACCACAGACTACACTGAGGGATGACACTTAATAGCTCAAGCCTTCGCTCTGATTTGGAGTCCCAAGACTTGAATCTCATACACTCGAGTCTTGTCTCTGACTTGCACCTTAGGAACATGAGAATTGACTAGAACTCACACCTCAGAGACACAAGACTTGACTGAGACTACCATTTGAGAATCTTGAGACTTGACTTGGACTCACACCTCAGAGACTCAAACGTGACTCAGACTCACACCACAGAAACTCAAGACTTCCCTTCAGACTTTACTTGAGCCCTGAATCTGTCTCGCAACTTAGAAACTTGAGTCTTGACACTGGTTTGCACCTTAGAATCTGGAATCTTGACTTGGGCTCTAGAAACATGAGAACTAAATTTGAATTGCACCTCAGATTCCAAACTCATACCACAGAATCTCAAGTCTTAACCCTGACTCACAACTGAGAATCTGGAGTCTTCATTTGGACTCAGAAACTTGAGACTTGACTCGGACTCTCACTTCAGAAGCTCAAGACTTGAATCCATTTTGGACTTAAGAAACTCAAGAAAATGAATTGGACTTGCACCTCAGAGAAGCTAAACTTGTACCTCAGAATCTCAATCAAGTCTTGACTTGCAGATGAAAGACTTGAGGCCTGACTTGCATCTCAGAATTGTAGAATCTCAAATCTTGACTTGGACTTGCAGCTCAGAGACATGCAAGACTCGAGATCATAGACTTAAGAATCAGACTCAAAAATTGACTCTGATTCACATTACAGACTACACTGAGGGATGACATTTAATAGCTCAAGCCTTCGCTCTGATTTGGAGTCCCAAGACTTGAATCTCATACACTCGAGTCTTGTCTCTGACTTGCACCTTAGGAACATGAGAATTGACTAGAACTCACACCTCAGAGACACAAGACTTGACTGAGACTACCATTTGAGAATCTTGAGACTTGACTTGGACTCACACCTCAGAGACCCAAACGTGACTCAGACTCACACCACAGAAACTCAAGACTTCCCTTCAGACTTTACTTGAGCCCTGAATCTGTCTTGCACCTCAGAAACTTGAGTCTTGACACTGATTCGCACCTTAGAAACTGGAATCTTGACTTGGGCTCTAGAAACATGAGAACTAAATTTGAATTGCACCTCAGATTCCAAACTCATACCACAGAATCTCAAGTCTTAACCCTGACTCACAACTGAGAATCTGGAGTCTTCATTTGGACTCAGAAACTTGAGACTTGACTCGGACTCTCACTTCAGAAGCTCAAGACTTGAATCCATTTTGGACTTAAGAAACTCAAGAAAATGAATTGGACTTGCACCTCAGAGAATCTAAACTTGTACCTCAGAATCTCAATCAAGTCTTGACTTGCAGATGAAAGACTTGAGACCTGACTTGCATCTCAGAATTGTAGAATCTCAAATCTTGACTTGGACTTGCAGCTCAGAGACATGCAAGACTCGTGCCACAGAAACACGAGGGTTTCTAAGCATTGCTGTTCAGGTTGTTTACTTTGTGAGAAGTTGTACATCAGCCCAAATACAGAGTAACAGTAAAAGTACCTGAGACTGCACCGTCAACACGGAAAGCCCAGCGGCCAGGAATTCCCACGTTAGTAGTCGTGGTCAGGTTAGCAGTACTTGGTGCTGAAATGAGGAAATTATGAGCATCGTTGGCTGTCTTGTATCCAGCCTTAAAAAGGGAAATGCAAATAAACAACGTAAAATACGACTCATGTACAGTCATATACTGTAACGTCAAAAAGTACAATCACATTAATAAAACATCCTCACCATCCAGCTTTGTGGATTAGGGGTAGAAGGAAGGCTGCCATAGTTAATAAGGACGAAAGAGCGGTTCACGCTGTCAGAGATCAGGACGACTTGGAAAGTCACCTCCTTTAAGAGAAGACAGAGGTTAAAAGTGGTCTTGCTTGGAATCGGTGACTGAATCATGGAGACAGACTCTTACCCCTACGTCAGGTTCGAATTCCACGTTCTCCCAAGTGCCGACCAAGACCCAGGAAGCAGAGTAGTTCAACCCAGGGAACATCTGGTTAATGTCCTTTGTAGCGAGTTCAATCAAAGAACCGTTTATGGCCTGCTCATAGGAGACGTTTCCTCTGGTGTCAGAGTCAATGTCAGTCCACAGGGGAGCGATGATGTCTTGGTGCACAGACGGGTCATAGGCATCAAAGGAGAGGGGCACGAAAGACAGGAAACCACCAAAACCGAGCTGGAAGAGTAGATATTACAGAAGAATTCTGAATAATAACGTTACCTATAGAACTAATTGATATCTCAGAAATGGTTGCTGTCTCTTTTTGAGAAGGTAGTTTGTCTGTTGTCGGTTTATATACTTGGGAGGTATACATACGGTGACACAGTGGGCAGTGCTGACACCTCACAGCCAGAAGGGTCTGGGCCTATATAGGCCATTATTTTCTGCTTTATCCCGAATGCAGGGTAAATCATGGACAGGTCGCCAGTCCATCCCATGGCCAACAGACACACCTATGGGCACTTCAGAGTGACCGATCAACCTAACATGCATGTGTTTGGACTGTGGGAGGAAACCGGAGTACCCGGAGGAACCCACTCAAGCACGGAAAGAACATACACACTTCACACAGAACCACCCGGACCAGGAATCCAACCCAGATCATCTTACTGTGAGGAGACAGTGCTGACCACTACACCACCATACTAACCACTAAACCACCGTACTAACCACTACACCACCGTACTAACCACTAAACCACCGTACTAACCACTACACCACCATACTGACCACTACACCACCCTACTAACCACTACACCACCGTACTAACTACTACACCACCATACTAACCACTACACCACCATACTAACCACTACACCACCATACTAACCACTACACCACCGTACTAACTACTACACCACCGTACTAACCACTACACCACCACAATACACCCCACACCTCATTCTTAATCCATAGGGTTTAATATGATGTTGGCCCAACCTTTGCAGCTACAACAGCTTTGACTCTTTCCACACAGGTTAGGAGAGTACTTCAGGGAATTTCTGACTGTTCTTCCGAAAGCGCATTTGTGATGTCAGACAGATGTTGGACGAGAAGACTGACTGTGTAGTGAGGAAATTTCATGACTGAACTTGTTGCACAGGTGGCAAGTTCCTGAGAGCGACCCATTATTTCACTATTGTCTGTAGAAGCAGTCTGAATGCTGAGTACTTGGTTTCAGGTGCCCAAGACTTTTGCAGACAAAAACTCAGTAATACAAAGTACTCAGTAGTCAAAGCAGAAATTTGATGATACTGGGTTGTAAAAACCACTACTGTATTAATGCTATTTGAATATTTATTTTGAGTGTTTATTTGCTGAGATATTGATATATATAAACATGCTGTCGGCACATGGCTATCACTTACCACTGCCCCACTAGTGTAACGACGTTACACTAACTATAATTACTTCAAGCCTCTGTTATTGTGGCCACAGTGAGGCTCCATGCATGGCCATGTCAATAGCAGGAGAATATAATCAATACATTCAAAATGCATTCAAAACATTCATTCAACATTATCAGACGAATTGTAAAGTCGACATTGCTGCGTATCTACTTACATATAATTGTGAGTATTGTTTTCCAAAGTACAGGAATGAAGAGTCAAGCTGAATCAGTACAGAACCCCCATCTGTGATAGCGGGATGTTGAGCAGCTTCAGGTAGAATGGGATATAACAGCCTAAATGGATCTGGGAGAAAGATAAACATATAGAATGTGTGTAATCCTTTTCATACAACTACTAACAACAAAGTAATACAGGAATCTTCTATTTGCTTAGCAAAACATTTTATTTTTTAAATATTTAATTAGATGCTTCTTCGTATTGTATATATGATTGTTTACATCTGTTCTAATGATATCTGGTGTTCTTACTGCTACATTTAATGCTAAGATAAAGGTTTTTTTTTTAACAATCAGTTAAGCTCTTAGTACAGGAGAGGCCAAAAACACTCTTTACTTCTGTTATAGGATGGGGTGAGATAGGAGCCAGGTGTAGAGATGGAAAGCCAAAAGTAAAAGGTTTTAGTAGTAAAATGAGTACTAAGGCCACTAAGGCATGAGAATGGGCTAGACGTGGTGTGGGAGCTTTCATGAGAATGTAGGAAACAATGGATTTGAGCCCACAACCTCCGTGTTGAGAGGCGGGTGCTTATACTGCTGGGTCACTGGGGGTGCGTTGTCAACACTGCGGTGGCGGGTCTAAGAGCACTGCCCCAAAAAGTGGCGTGGCTTAAACAAATATACTCAGGATTTCTGTAGTATTTTCTCTTTCTTTCGTTCATTCTGATCCTCTTGGGTTGGGAATGTTATTCCTCTTGTTCTTTCTTTTGTTTTCTTGTTTTGGGGGTTTTTTGTTCCTCTTTTGTTTGTAGTTTTGCTCCATAGAGCTACTGTTTACTGCTCACCTAGAGAGAGGGTGCGGCAATCACCTGTGGGACTTCCTGTCTTTTATGGGAGGTCCTCCAGGTGCTGCCAATGTGGCCTCTTCAAGCCCCCGCCCGGCCACCTTGGTGGGCTTAAGGCCCCTTACAACTTCAGTGTAAGTTAAAAGATGCCAATTATTTTAATATTAGGATTTCAACACAGTGTGAACATTAGCGGCTGTGTTCAAAAGAGTTTTATGGATATACATGTTTATACTATAGTGACTATAGCCCTCTTTGTCTCTGCCCCCTTCTGGATTTGTCTGCCGGGATCATCTGCCCCTCTGTTAATGAACCTCTGCTCTGTCCCTTGCTCTCGGTTGTTGTCTTTGCCCCATTGGACTTGTTTGCCTGCCCTTATTGCACCGTTTCCTAGTTTTTAGCCTTTGCTTTGCCCACTGACTTCTTCCTTTGGATCGCCCCTTGTTGAATAATCATACCTGCATATGGATCCTAATTCTATCTCGGAGGCTGTCTCGTCACAATGGAAAACCAAGGATGGAATTTCAGAAGATGATCGCGTGATCATAAATAAATTTCAAAGTCAATGAAGGAGTCATACCAGACTAAACCAAAACCAAGGAGGCTAAGAATACGATGCAGACCCCTTACAACAAAACAAGGTTAATTGCTAAGATATATTTGTTGACTTGACTATTCGTCAGATACAGTAGGGCTGCTGGAGTGTTTGAACACCTCAGTGTCACTGCTTAGTGATTAGCATAACACCATAACTAGCTCTGGTCAGGATCTCCTGCACCCCACGTGCCCTCAAGAACAGTTGCTGCTGTGAGACCAGGTTTTTCAGATGGTACAGATGGGTCACTGATAATGTATTCTCACGAGTGATGCCGCGGGCCAATAAAAATCTGTCTGCAGGACACCCCTGGACTAGTATGCAACCGCAGCACACTGTGCTATCCCATGATTCAACTAGAGCCGTGGAGGAATTCAAAGCAGAGGGAAAGTGAGTGAATCTACTACTGACTGACTTAGTGGGCCACACCCATCTTAGTGGCATCCATTGTTCTGACATTTGTTTAGAACATTTTAACAGCGTGCTTGAAACCTGGCGTACAAGAAACCAAAGGCAACTGTAAGTTCACCTGAGACTCCATCAACTCGGAAAGCCCAGCAACCAGGTATTCCAACATTACTGGTTGTGGACAGGTTGGCGGGACCAGGTACCTCAATGGTGAAGTTAAAAGTGCGGTCCCCTGTTTTGTATCCAGCCTAGAACAAAAAAGATTTAAACAAAGAAATAGTCAGTCTCATTTTAGTCTACTTTATATTGGAATGTTGGTGATGGCTTAAAAAATTAGGGCTGTCAAAGTTAACGCAGCTTCATTTATATGATGAATTTAAACAGTGTAACGGCACCGGTGTCATTAAAGACGTTCCTTATTGTTTACTTTAAAAGGATGAAAGTTTCAGAGCCAAAGCAAACGCCTTCAACATTTCTGTCAATATGATGGGTTTTGATTATATGCCAGTGCCATCATGCCTTGCTCTGCTCCTCTCTCTGTTTCTGCCTTTGTTTGTTTTCCCCCTTATGTTCTTTCCCTATGCTTCTGTTTGTTTTGGTTCCTTGCTCCTCCCTATTGTCACCTGTTCCTAATTTGTGGTTTCTCACCTTCCTAGGTGCTACTTTGTGGCCCTTGTGTATTTATACCCCTTGCCTGGTCTTTACCAATGCACAAAGAACAAGTGCTAGATAATGTTATTGTGTATATGTTAATAATCTGCTTAGCTTGTGTTCACTCTGTTCTCTCAGTTTTAGTTTTTATATCTTAGTTGGTATTTTTTGTGTATCATGGACTCTCCCCATCTCTGCCTGGACTCCTGCCAATCTTAAGTTGAACTGTAATAAACCTTGTGTAGGTATCAGCCTCTCTCCTCTTACAAAAAAGAAGTTTATTCAAGTGTACCATTAGTTTACATCTTTTAAACTAAAAGGAAGTGAGTATGTTTTCAGTTTACTTCTTATGTACTTCTCAGTGATATACTTAACACAGTTGTACTTAAGTATGTTTGGGTTATACTGACAAGAATAGTGTCTAAGTATATTTGGCCTTTACTTGTACTTAATCTTTTGATTGAGATAGTAGAAGTTAGTATTCCTGCTCTGCACAAAAACACATCCAGTAGAATATTTATTTAAAATTTGATATATAAAGATTTATAAAGATACAAATATGTTTCTTAATCTGAGTGTGTCTTATTTATTTTACGTGTGTCCACTGGTGAGTAAGTAAACATTGTTAAAATTCTATTTTAAGTAGAAAAAAAACTTAAACCTAGTCATATACTTTAAAGTACAACAATAATATAAGCAGTAAATTATAAGTATTAAGTTCCCTTAAAGAAAACGTACAAGCTAGTAAACTAACAGTAAACCCTTAAGTTTACTTTTAGTGTAGTTACAGTACAAAAGCTGTAAACTAGTTGTATACTTGGTTTACTACTCTTACACTTAAAGTGTACTTAAAAGTATACTTTTAAAAACTAGAAAGTGGACCAATTTAGTCCCAAGAAGTATCAAAATAGTACATATACAAGTGTACTACTAGTACAATGACATTAGTATAGTAGCTACATAAAGTATACTTGAATGAACTTTATGTATACTTATTTTCTGTAAGGGTCACCTGGTACTCCTTCATCACAAGTGCTATTCATCTAATCACCTCCAAACTGAAGTGCCATGCGAAATATCTTTAGGGGGGGTCGTTTCTCTGCACACAGTATGGGGGGTGTTCGAGCAAAGATGTTCCCAAATGAACAAACCTAACCACATAAAACTGTTTTAATCCTTCGGCAGCCTTAAAACAGATGCTCAAACATGATCCCCTCACCATCCAGGCATTGGAGTAGGTGGGAAGGTCTCCATATTTCATCAGCACAAAAGAGCGGCCTTTATCATCCGAGACCAAGACGACTTGGAAGGTAGCATCCTTCAAGAGAAGAAAGACGTTAAAAACCATCTTGTTCATAGCCAGTGGGTGGATTCAGAGGACAGACACTTACCCCTACAATATTTTCAATTTCTACATTCACCCAAGTACCGATGAAGACCCAGGAGGCAGTGAAGCTTAGCCCGGGGAGCATCTGGTTGATCTGCTCTGTAGCGTGTTTGATTAGAGGACCGCTGGTGACCTGCTGGTAGAAGATGCTTCCTTTGTTGTAGGAGTTAATGTCAGCCCAAAGTGGAGCGATGATGTCTTTGATCAGATTCGGGTCATAGGAATTAACAGTGATGTACTCAAAAGACAGGAAACCTTTCATGCTGAGCTGAAAGAGACAATCACAAAGAATTATAAAAAGTAAAGCTATTCCAAAAAAACATTTCTTTTGATAGACTCAATTTATCAATCTAATCTTATAGCAAGGTTGCTGTACAGTTATTAAAATTCAAAGTTCTTTCATTTTAAGACAAAGCACAGAAAGGGTATCAGCAATGGGCTATGCTATTTTTCTCCTATTCATATGGATGTAGTAGCTGTGGCAGAATCCCAGATCATCTACATCCCCTACCATTCAACTGATATGGAAACGTTACTTACATACAGTTGTGAGTATCGTCTTCCAAAGTAGGTGAACGTATGTTTAAGCTGTATCAGTGAAGAATCTCCATCATTATATAGATAAACTTGAACAGCATCCGGCAGAATCGGAAAAAACGTAGATGGAACTGGAAGAATAAAATGAAGAGAACCATTTTGTTATATTACTTGAGATACACGCCAAAGGCAGAAGCTCTCTCCCATAGAAACCACCTCTGTTACAAGCTGATGTCATCTCATAACACAACTATTGTTCATGGAGGCTTTAGTATTTGCTGCTAGGAAAACTCCAATGCTCGGTCATTCTTTCATTACTCCAGCTGGCCCTTCAACAGTTTTTACAATGAAGGAAATGTGGAGGTCTTAAGGCTTCAAGATCTGGACCAAGGATGGGGCCCACATTGAAGACTCCTTGATTATCAAATAATTGTTTTTTTACATTCTTTAATCATATGCAGGATCAGAATGGTCTTCCTTAACTGCTGCCTCCTCAGTCTTCCTGGCAAAAGCTGTCCAGCTTTGACATCCATAATGAATGGCAGTGAAGACCATAGCCTGGATAGTTCTGATCTTAGCTTGTTAAGACTAATTGTTGCATTTAAAGGTCTTTTCAAGCTCCTTCATATTTGTTATGCCGAGTGCCAATCTGTATCATATTTCTTGAGTGTGGATCCTTTGTTGTTAATAAGCTGTATACCATTTTCACATCTTCTCAAGTTATGGTTAAATTGGTGCTCTTTCCTGTCATCATTACCTAAGTCGTCTTTATATTGAGCTGAAGTAACTACTTTTGAACTTCTTTTATCTTGTTTATAAGGGCCTTTGTTTCTTTCAGATTCTCTGTTATGATTGTTGTTTTGTCCACATATACTTGGTCATTGATGTTTCTTCCACCAATCCTGAATCCTTGATTATCTTCCTCTGTTCCTCTAGTTTCTCTCGTTATATGTTCTACATACAGGACGAACAGTAGTGGCGATAGTGTGCATCCTTGTCTGACTCCTTTGTCAATGTGAAACCAGTCTGTTTGTCCATTTTCCATCCTGACGGTGGCTTCTTGTGCTGGTAGGGAGTTCTCAACAGATTAAAGAGATGCTCTGGTGTTCCCATTTTCCTGAGGACATTACATAAAATGGTTTGCTGCACCCAGTGAAATACAGGCTTTTTCAAGGATCCAGTGTGCATCTGGAATTATATGTCTGGCTTGTTTGCCTTTCCACATCTGGCAGTTCTCTTTCAAAGTAGACCTCTAGTCTGCATTGAACGATCTTAAGAATAATTTTAACTGCCATGTGATGTGTATGGAATTGTTTCATAGTTTTTTGTTTTCTTTCTTTGGTATTGCTTTATAAACTGACCCCTTACAATCTGCCAGTCATTGAATTGTTTTCTACATTTGCTGCCATAATTGGTGAGTACTTTAGTCGTCTTCAGAATCCCAAAATATTTTCATTGCATTGTTATTGATTCCTCTGGTTTTCTTCTTGGGCAATCATCTCAGGGTCTTTTTGATCTTCTGAAGGCTCTTCCATGCAACCAATATCAACAGAAGTGTCGTAGTAATTGACAACCTGTTTTTATAGAGGTATTTTCTTTAGTGCTTATATCATTCTTTGTTAATTGTTTTATTTGTGATTGTTTGTGAGGTCTATTTAAACCCTTGGAGTTCCAATTTATTTCCGATCTCTCATATCTTCTGAACAACAACCCTTGTTTTCCATGTTTGTTCACCGTTTTAAACATGTTCAAAGATGTTGTTGTAGAGTCAGCCTTTGTCCTTTGGGGCAACTCTCTGGAACTGTTGTCCCAAAAGACCCTTGTCCTTCTTGATTTTGGCATATCTTATTTTGACACTTCAAGTCTTTGGTAACTTCTATGGTAAGAAATATAACACACTTCATAGCACATGAAGCCAAAGTCAAGCATAACTGTCAATTCACCTCCATTAACACAGAAGGCCCAGCGACCGGGTATTCCAACATTAGTAGTTGTGGACAGGTTCGCGGGACTGGGTACCTGAATGGTGACATTATGTGTGCCATCCACTGTTTTGTATCCAGCCTAAAAAAACAACATTTAAACAAACGTAAACAAAATATTAAGTCCCACTTGAGTCCATATTGGAATGTTATAAGGCTTTAAAATTGAAAATGTATTTAGTAAATAGATTAAGACTGTTAAAGTTAGCGCAGTGTCATTCATATGATACATCTAAACATTGGATCTGTCTCAAAACCTAGTGAGCTCCTACATAGGCAGCATTTTACACCATAGTATGCGATCCCGACATGTAGGCTGTCGCAATTCTTACATACCTTAAACATTCTGTCTACTAAGACACCTTATTTTGGCCTGATTTTAAGGAAGCATCGAACGCTTCCTCAGCCACTAAAGCTATCCCATGATGCAATGCAGGCTAATCTACGGGCAGTGAAGTTGTTTTAAATGTACGTTATTTTGATTCTCTCTGGAGTTTTAGTGTGTTTCTTGTCATATAATCACACAAAATCATACAACTATTTTAGTTGTAATGAGTTGTTCATGCTAGCGGATGTTTAAGTCTCGGCCTATTATTTTGAATGCTGGCCGGTAGCTAAGCAACCAGCTAAACCAACGGTCCTGTGCTGCAGTGGGCGGGAACAAGCCGTGATGCAGTTGCTGTCCAACTAGAGTCTCAGTAATCTGTTTTATGCTACTTAAACAGCTGCCTACCTAGACAGCCTACTTAGACACTCACTAGGTTTTGAGACACACCCATTGTAACTGCACTGGTATTGTTACAAAAGACGTTTTCATTGTTTGGAATGATTTAACACCAAGAGTCGCAATCGCAGTGAAGGTAAAGTAGCTTCCTTAAAACCTCAGGAAGATCATTATTAAACTACACTCGAATGGAAAGTGAAAGAGCCATGGTAAACAACCGTCAATACAATTGGTTTGTTTATATTTTGTCGATATCCTGAAAAAACCAAGTGTCTTGATTTTTTTTGTGATTTTTCATTTTCTGCATAATCCAAACTCTACAGTAAACTTGACATTGTGGCAAAACTTCATGATGATTGGACCAATGAATATGCTCTGAAAATAAATCCTTTCCATTAACTTACATGGAAAGTAAAGAGGGTTTTTGTCCTCTCCTGTAAAGTTGGATTTTGAAGAAGTGCAAAGTTTCCTGAAACCAACTAATGATTCCAGCACAAGAGCACCATGCAAGATTTCCTTTCGAGATGTTTCTCCACAAACAGTATGGGAGGTATTACACTTCATGGCAGAAAACATAAGGGAAAAGCTCAAATATGAGCAAATAAGTTAGCAAGGAATCAAACAATTACTCAAATCATTGAAAGCCCTAAAACAGATGCTCACCATCCAGGCATTGATATAAGTGGGAGCGTCTCCATAGTTCATCAGCACATAAGAGCGCCCTTTATCATCTGAGACCAAGACGACTTGGAAAGTAGCGTCCTTCAAGAGAAGAAAGAAAAGTTCAAGATATCATCTTGTTTGTAGCCAGTGGGTGGATTCCGAGGACAGACACTTACCCCTGGATTAAACTCAAATTCCACATCCACCCAAGTGCCAACAAAGACCCAGGAGGCAGTGAAGCTCAGCCCGGGGAACATCTGGTTAATCTGCTCTGTAGCAAGTTTTATTAGAGGACCGCTTGTGACCTGCTGGTAGAAGACGCTTCCAGTGTTGTAAGAGTCGATGTCAACCCAGAGTGGAGCGATGATCTCGCCGATCACATTTGGGTTATAGGCATAAGCAATGCTGTTCCCAAAAGACAGGAAACCATTTATACTGAGCTGAAAGAGAAACAATTAAAATAAGAATTATGAAAATTAACATCATTCAAAAAACATAGTTATCATCTGGAATATCAGTCCAATCTTATAGCAAGATTACTACAGATTTCAAAATTGCCCACTGCTAGAAACCCAGCATAGACCAGCAGCAATGAAAGCTAATAGATTAAATACAACTGAAATCAGCATATATTGTGTTTTGATGTTTGTATGCTTGTAAACCAGCACTCTTATGCTGGGGAAACAAGCATAGACCTTCATCATACCAGCATAGACCGGCACCAGACCAGCATAAACCCACATAGACCAGCAACAGACCAGCTTAAACCAGCATAGACAAGCACCAGACTAGCATAATATCAGTATAGACCAGCACCAGACCAGCATAAACCAGCATGAAGCACCAGACCAGCATTAGCCAGCATAGAACAGCACCAGAGTAGTTTAAACCAGCATAGACAAGCACCAGGCCAGTTTAAACCTGCACCAGACCAGCATATACCAGCACAAAGCAGCACAGACCAGCACCAGGCCAGCATAGACCAGCACTAGACCAGCACTAGACCAGCACAAATCAGCATAGACCAGCATCAGACTAGTTTAAACCAGCATAGACACGCACCAGGCCAAACCTCCACCAGACCAGCATAGACCAGCACAAAGCAGCATAGACCAGCACCAGGCCAGCTTAAACCTGCACCAGACCAGCATAGACCTGCACCAGACCTGCACCAGACCAGCATAATGCAGCATAGACCAGCACCAGACCAGCTTAAACCTGCACCAGACCAGCATAGACCAGCACCAGGCCAGCTTAAACCTGCACCAGACCAGCATAGACCAGCACAAAGCAGCATAGACCAGCACCAGGCCAGCTTAAACCTGCACCAGACCAGCATAGACCAGCACCAGACCAGCTTAAACCTGCACCAGACCAGCATAGACCAGCACAAAGCAGCATAGACCAGCACCAGGCCACCTTAAACCTGCACCAGACCAGCATAGACCTGCACCAGACCTGCACCAGACCAGCATAATGCAGCATAGACCAGCACCAGACCAGCTTAAACCTGCACCAGACCAGCATAGACCAGCACAAAGCAGCATAGACCAGCACCAGGCCAGCTTAAACCAGCACCAGACCAGCATAGACCTGCACCAGACCTGCACCAGACCAGCATAATGCAGCATAGACCAGCACCAGACCAGCTTAAACCTGCACCAGACCAGCACAAAGCAGCATAGACCAGCACCAGGCCACCTTAAACCTGCACCAGACCAGCATAGACCTGCACCAGACCTGCACCAGACCAGCATAATGCAGCATAGACCAGCACCAGACCAGCTTAAACCTGCACCAGACCAGCATAGACCAGCACAAAGCAGCATAGACCAGCACAAAGCAGCATAGACCTGCACCAGACCAGCATAGACCTGCACCAGACCAGCATAAAGCAGCACAGACCAGCTCCAGACCAGCATAGACCAGCACCAGACCAGCATAACGCCGCATAGACTAGCAACAGGGCAGCATAAATTAGTATAGACCACCACAAAGCAGTATAGACCAGCACCAGACCAGCATAAACCAGTATAGACCAGTACCAGACCAGCATAAACCAGCATAGAACAACACCAGACTAGCATAAATCAGTATAGACCAGCACCAGACCAGCACAAAGCAGTATAGACCAGCACCAGGCCAGTATAAATCAGTATAGACCAGTACCAGACCAGCATAAACCAACATAGAACAGCACCAGGCCAGCATAAATCAGTATAGACCAGCACCAGATCAGTATAAACCAGCTTAAGACCAGCACCACAACAGCTTAAACCAACATAGACCAACACCAGACCAGCTTAAACCAACATAGACCAGCACCAGGCCAGCAGGATTAACAGTTAAGTTTCACTTTGAGTCAGTGGAATCCGAGGTTTGGTAAAGTTAGTGTAGTTGATTAGCTCTTTTTTGAAAGTCCTACATCTGACCAACTTGACCAAGAACCACATGTTTTGAACCACAGTCTTTTGAACTGATATGGAAACGTTACTTACATACAGTTGTGAGTATCGTCTTCCAAAGTAGGTGAATGTATGGTTAAGCTGTATCGTTGCAGAATCTCCATCATTATATAGATAAACTTGAACAGCATCATTTAGAATGGGAAAAAACGTAGATGGAACTGGAAGAAAACATCGCGTTGTCATACAAGTTGAATAACATCATAATTCAGTCAGTCATGTACACACAATTCAGAATTAAGTATTATATTTTTATCTCTCAGAAATATAGATGAAAACACAAACAGTATTTTTTTAATAATTAAGAATAAAATAGTCTAATTGCAAGTTTGTTATCTAAAAAGAAATGAGTGTGAGAGTTCTAAAGCCCAAGAGAGAAACTCTCTCCCACAGAAACCACTGGAATTCCAGCTCTTTTCTCTGTTACAAGGTGATGTCATCTTGCAACATGGTCCCTTACTGCCCACCTACCGGCAATCTTGGCACACCCTTACACAAAAAGCTAATGCATTAAGAACTGACCACTATGAAAAGTCTGTACCAGTCCATAGAATTGTTTTACCTGACTGTCAGGATCGGACTCTAACTCAAACGCATGCAATTGTAAGAACAGTCACAGCAGAGTGGATGAGCTGACCAGTGATTGCACTATAGGCTGGGAGGCGATGCTTAAAGACACAGGAGCTCTAACAGAGCTCTATCAGGGTGAATACAGATCAGTGGCGGATCTAGAGAATTTGACCAGGGATGGCAATAGGGCAGCATACGTTTTAGGCCAGCAGCTCTATGTCTCTTCATTTAGCACATCAATATCGTTCTTAAGAAATATAACAGCAACCAATGTACTAGTTTTACTACACAGCTTTTACAAAGCATTTCTATTGTGATGGAACCAAAGTTTTCTGTGTGGCTGGTAGTGTATCTAAAACGTTTGACTGGTAGTGTATCTAAAACGTTTGGCTGGTAGTGTATCTAAAACGTTTGGCTGGTAGTGTATCTAAAACGTTTGACTGGTAGTGTACTAAAACGTTTGGCTGGTAGTGTACTAAAACGTTTGACTGGTAGTGTACTAAAACGTTTGGCTGGTAGTGTACTAAAACGTTTGGCTGGTAGTCTACTAAAACGTTTGACTCGTAGTGTATCTAAAACGTTTGACTGGTAGTGTATCTAAAACGTTTGACTGGTAGTGTACTAAAACGTTTGGCTGGTAGTGTATCTAAAACGTTTGACTGGTAGTGTACTAAAACGTTTGGCTGGTAGTGTACTAAAACGTTTGACTGGTAGTGTACTAAAACGTTTGGCTGGTAGTGTACTAAAACGTTTGACTGGTAGTGTATCTAAAACGTTTGGCTGGTAGTGTACTAAAACGTTTGACTGGTAGTGTACTAAAACGTTTGGCTGGTAGTGTATCTAAAACGTTTGACTGGTAGTGTATCTAAAACGTTTGGCTGGTAGTGTACTAAAACGTTTGACTGGTAGTGTATCTAAAACGTTTGGCTGGTAGTGTACTAAAACGTTTGACTGGTAGTGTATCTAAAACGTTTGGCTGGTAGTGTATCTAAAACGTTTGGCTGGTAGTGTACTAAAACGTTTGACTGGTAGTGTATCTAAAACGTTTGGCTGGTAGTGTATCTAAAACGTTTGACTGGTAGTGTACTAAAACGTTTGGCTGGTAGTGTACTAAAACGTTTGACTGGTAGTGTACTAAAACGTTTGGCTGGTAGTGTATCTAAAACGTTTGACTGGTAGTGTACTAAAACGTTTGACTCGTAGTGTATCTAAAACGTTTGACTGGTAGTGTACTAAAACATTTGGCTGGTAGTGTATCTAAAACGTTTGACTGGTAGTGTACTAAAACGTTTGACTGGTAGTGTATCTAAAACGTTTGACTGGTAGTGTATCTAAAACGTTTGACTGGTAGTGTATCTAAAACGTTTGGCTGGTAGTGTACTAAAACATTTGGCTGGTAGTGTATCTAAAACGTTTGACTGGTAGTGTACTAAAACGTTTGACTGGTAGTGTATCTAAAACGTTTGACTGGTAGTGTACTAAAACGTTTGACTGGTAGTGTATCTAAAACGTTTGACTGGTAGTGTACTAAAACATTTGGCTGGTAGTGTATCTAAAACGTTTGACTGGTAGTGTATCTAAAACGTTTGGCTGGTAGTGTATCTAAAACGTTTGGCTGGTAGTGTATCTAAAACGTTTGACTGGTAGTGTATCTAAAACGTTTGACTGGTAGTGTACTAAAACGTTTGGCTGGTAGTGTTACTAAAACGTTTGACTGGTAGTGTATCTAAAACGTTTGACTGGTAGTGCATCTAAAACGTTTGACTGGTAGTGTACTAAAACGTTTGACTGGTAGTGTATCTAAAACGCTTGACTGGTAGTGATCTAAAACGTTTGACTGGTAGTGTACTAAAACGTTTGACTGGTAGTGTACTAAAACGATTGACTGCTAGTCTACTAAAACCTTTGACTGGTAGTGTATCTAAAACGTTTGACTGGTAGTGTATCTAAAACGTTTGACTGGTAGTGTACTAAAACGTTTGACTGGTAGTGATCTAAAACGTTTGACTGATAGTGTACTAAAACGTTTGACTGGTAGTGATCTAAAACGTTTGACTGGTAGTGTATCTAAAACGTTTGACTGGTAGTCTACTAAAACGTTTGACTGGTAGTGTACTAAAACGTTTGACTGGTAGTGTATCTAAAACGTTTGACTGGTAGTGTAACTAAAACGTTTGACTGGTAGTGTTACTAAAACGTTTGACTGGTAGTGTATCTAAAACGTTTGACTGGTAGTGTATCTAAAACGTTTGACTGGTAGTGTATCTAAAACGTTTGACTGGTAGTGTATCTAAAACGTTTGACTGGTAGTGTACTAAAACGTTTGACTGGTAGTGTATCTAAAACGTTTGACTGGTAGTGTATCTAAAACGTTTGACTGGTAGTGTATCTAAAACGTTTGACTGGTAGTGTATCTAAAATGTTTGGTTGGTAGTGTATCTAAAACGTTTGACTGGTAGTGTATCTAAAACGTTTGGTTGGTAGTGTACTAAAACGTTTGACTGGTAGTGTATCTAAAATGTTTGGTTGGTAGTGTATCTAAAACGTTTGACTGGTAGTGTATCTAAAACGTTTGGTTGGTAGTGTATCTAAAACGTTTGGCTGGTAGTGTATCTAAAACGTTTGACTGGTAGTGTTACTAAAACGTTTGAGTGGTAGTGTTTTAAAACGTTTGACTGGTAGTGTATCTAAAACGTTTGGCTGGTATTGGGTGAAATAGAAAGATCAGGAACTAAGAGCAAATGTACTGACTGTACTTTGTTCCAAACTTTTTTTAAGTATATATATTACATGTACACTACCACTGAAAAGTTTAGGATCATTTTGGAATTTCATTTCATGCAAATTTCATGTAATTCAAAAACAATATTGTCTATTTCACAATTAAGTGTATCAGATGATTTTTGAAGAGTAAAAATGTTTGTATTAAAGTCTATTTTTGTATAGAAGCTTATTTTACATATAGTCTATTATCAGTAATTCTCAGTCTGTCTAAATCTCCTGGTACGGCCACCAATCCAAGTTAAGGATGTTATTGGACTAATTGGTTGTTAGGACACTCTTGCTCAATTGTGATGCACAGCTGAAAAACATTCTACTAATAAGTGAGTATAAAAGGGAACAACATTCTAGGTTAGTTTAGTATCTGAAGATCAGCAGTTGATGGCTTGCTGACCGACTCACAATGACCAGAAAGAAACAACTTTCTTTAGAGACCCGTCAGTCCATTGTTGTGTTAAGGAAGAAGATACTCCATCAAAACAAGAACATTTCACTGTGATCCCAACCTTTTGAGCGGTTGTGTATATACACACTCATTCTGTGATAAAAGACGCCCCTCCCGATGAGCTTAGAGTTGTTTTGTTATTGGCCAGATGCAAGATTGATTAAATCAGCGCTTGTTTGCTGTTCCCAAGTAACCCTGATGTTCCCAGAATTTTCACAACCTGAATTTTTTGGAACTGAATTATTTTTGACCTGAAATTCCAAGACCTGAAATTGAAATACCAAAAATTTGCAATAACACAAAATTTCACACTTTTTTTAAGAAAACATGATTTCAGGATCAAGTTCTGGTGACACTGATTTAACTCCATACTGGAAAGGGTGCTGGAAAGAGTGTCATGAATTACAATGAATAAATAAAATGTATATATATATATATATATATATATATATATATATATATATATATATATATATATATATATATATATATTTATATATATCATGTATATATTTAATGTATTTATTCTTACAGAAAATACAATACAGAAAATACAGAAAATACAAAAGTACGTTTAAAGACCGCATATATATATATATATATATATATATATATATATATATATATATATATATATATATATATATATATATATATATATATATACATAAAAACATTTAACTTACAAGTCTGTGTCACTCCACCTACCCCACCTGTGTTGTGAGAAGAGAAAGAGAAAGACTGAATTAGTGAAGAACTTCTAATTCATTCAAGATCTCAATCTCAGATTAAATGCGGACCACCGATATTCAACCAATGTCAACAATAAGGCGCCTCAACTTGCAGGTCAATCATGTCTCATGTACTGTTCCTGGTAGCTAGCCTCAAATCTAATGGTGTGTGAGTGACTTGAGCTTTGCAAGAACATAATGGCAAATATGATAACACAAAAATCTCCAAAGTACGATTGCTTAAACCACCAAACAAACCAAGAATGTAAAGAAATAAGAGGAGAAAACAGACAGTGTTGGTCATAGATGTAGTTCTATACAGTAGATGTAAGTATAGAGTGAAAGTATTTAGCATGCTGCAGTAGTAAAGTAGACAACGAGCTCTGAGGTACCCACCAGCTAAGTATTGTTAGCTAATTTTTATTTTATTATTGTAACTTCTTAAATTACTGCACTGCAGAAGCAGCTTGATTAGATTTCAGTATACTCTACAGCCTTGTATTGTTATAATGAAAATAAAGTTGAATCGATTTATAAGCAAATTATCTTTGTCTGCAGCCTGTAAGTATACTTAAAGTAAATTTTATTAAGTAAATCTAAGTAAAGTTGAGTAATGTTAAGTATATTCACCTTATGTAATAAGTATATTAACATCAAGGTACTAGTAGTTAACTTGTAAGTGTACTATTTAAATACATCTTGAGACTAAATTGGCCACTTTTTAATTTAGGAAAGTATTACTTTAACTATACTTTAAGTAGCAAACTTTGAGTACACAACTCGTTTACATCTTAAGTAGTGCAACTACATTAAAAATAAACTTTTACAAATACTGTTAGTTTAGTAGTTAATTCATTCATCTTCTAAGCTTCTTATCACACAGAAATACATACTGTTACACACACCTAGGGGGAGCAGTTTAGCATCTCCAAGTTGCCTGACCGCTTGTCTTTAGGAAACCCAAACAGATACGGGTAGAACATACAAACCCCACAAAGAGACTAACCTGGTCACCCTGCACCTCCCACTGTTTCACCCTTACATCACAAGTTATACATTTTGTTACGTCCCTCTGTTTTTTTTTCTCTTTCCTCTGCTGATTAGGGCCCCTGTCTGCCTTGGATGTGATTGGCTGGGGATTAAGCGTCTGATTGGCCGACCCTACCTGACTATATAATCCCCAGGTCTTTGGGGAGGCTTTCCTCCATGGTGGCTTGGGGTGACCTTTTAGTTGCACTTATAGCTTAAGCTTGGTTTACGTGAAATTGATTAGTTAATGTAGTTGTGTAAACATGTTTGTATCTAGCGATCTATCTGTATTTTATATTACTTATCTCCAGCACACATATAATAAAGTACCTGAACTATAGTCAATAGTCATTCTCATCTAGTTAGAGACCAGGATATAGGAGTGGCTGCCTTTTCTTTTGGTGTATTGTTTTAGGTGAGTGTTGTATTTATTTTTATTTATTTTTGGAGATAGGTAAGGTAGAGTTCTGAATTCATTAGTTACTTTGGTTTTGCTACTTTGGCATGGCCTGTTACGACGCTTACCTGTAGCTATTTGTGATAGTAGTGAATTAAAGAAATACAATGTTGCTTGTTAATTTGGTCTCAGTTCATATTTTATGTTACGGCTGTGATCGAACCCCTAGACGGGTTGTAACAACTTCTATTCTACTTTTTAGTTTATAAGAATAACATTTGAGTATTCTCTCATTTAACTACTAGTTTAGTCGTGTTTAATCTGGAAATGTAACTTGCCTTAAACATAACATAATGCTTATAGTTTAAACATTAATATTAATATTTTCACATTTTAATGTACAATATATGTCTAGGTTTCAATTTAGATAATATTTCTTACTTTTGTAAAAGACACCTTTAACCATACTTTCAGTAGACTTACCAGTGGATATAAAATATATAATATATAATATAAATAAAATATAAAAATAAACAAGGATTAGGAGCAAATTTGTATCTTTAAAAATCTTTATACATCAAATTAGCAAATATTGGTTGCCTTTATGTACATAGCAGAGAATACTTATAATTTTAGCTTAAAGAAGTATACTTATAGAATACTTAGTAAAAGATATAATCAGTTCTGATAAATCAAATGAACAAAAGTGGCATTCAGGCGTTCTAGCTTTGAGTTTCAACACAGCAAGCCAAAGCTGATTAACCAAACCTTTCTAATCAATTCTGCACTGTTCTCTTTAGTTTGTTGGTACTTACTCATAACGAGCAGGGTCGCCAAACACACTTGAAGCATGGACCCCATCACGAGATGAAAACCTGCAATACAGATGACAAACCGTCTCAAATCAGAACACTGCATGAGCTCATATTGATCATAGGTTGAACATATGATTCATTTTAAACGCATTGGGAACCCAAGAGTGTCACTATATTACCAAAGCCCTAATTTCCTCACTCAGGGTCCTATTTTCTCTCAGTCAGTGATGCATCATTTTATACATATATACATACATAGTCAGGTGTCCAAAGAAAAACAAATATCTCCAAAATAGTAACTTTACCAGAGGATTTTCAGTGCAAGTCAATGGAACCAGAAGTTTATACTCTACTCACAATACGTTTTTTTGGTAAAGGTACAGAGAATTCTCGAGTGGCTCCAGAGCAGAGAAGGCCAATTGAGGGGGAGCGCAAAAAACTCTCAGGCCTCTACCGAAATGACCAGCTGTGTTCTTGGGATCAAGGTGAGACTAGGGGTGCGTCCGAAATTGCGTACTTCCATACGGAACAGTACGCTAAAGCAGTGCGCGAGAGTGACTAGGGTGTCCGAGTACGTAGTGCTCGTCGAGCAGTTCGCGAAAAGTCCCCGGATGACGTCCTGCACCAGCAGACATTTTTAAGCATACAGCCCCAGCATACGGTCCTATCCCAGGATTCCATCGGAGCCGTGGAGGAATTCAAAGCGGAGGACAAAGCGCGGTGGAAAGCGGTACATCAGCTGTGTGTACGTAGCTACGGCTAGTGAACTGCCGCTACAGGAGTTAGCGCTGCTTCTGAGGTAAACAATGATTAAATTCCTACTGTTTAATCTTCTCTGAGCTACAGCTAGGCACCGCGTGAGTAGATATTTAGATAAACACGTAGAAAGGTGTCTCTAAATCCGTCAGTAAACTGAGCTTTGAAATGAATAGCGGGACCTTTCCTGTGATGGTCTGACGTCTTGCGTCACAGGACGTTGGTAAGATGGTGGGTGTAGTGCGTCCGAGGTTGTGTGGATACTAAACACTTGCACACTGAAAGAGTGCACTGCTTTAACTGACAGGCAGAGCGCTCTAGCTCCAACTGAGTACGTACTAATCAAGTACATGATTTCGGATGCACCCAAACACCTAGCAACTCTTGTCTTCCTTGATGGCTTTTATATAGCCCCACAACCAGGTGCAGGGCATTGGGCCTGATTGGCAGCTCGGCGTTGCCCTCTGGAGGCCAGGACCCGGCCAGGCCCAGAGCCTGCCCTTACAGCAAGTTGGACATGTGCATTCAAAAGTTTAAAGAAGGCCATGGTACGTTCACCTGTAAAGGTTAGAGTGATTTTTGAAATTTCACCCGAAAGCCAAATATCCTTCACAAAATAAAGTGTGCCCTATGCTTGTGGCTAGGTTAGGACCTTGGCGTCAACAAAGGTAAGCCAAATTGTGGTCAGGCATGTTCGACTCTTGATTAAGTTATGGTCGTAGAGTTTTTCCCCAATAAAGTTCAACACTAGACTATAGGGCTGTTTTCTAGACATGTTCAATAAGAAAAATAAAGAGCCTAAAGAACATAGGGTCCCCAGTCTGAATTACCCTTGGTGTAAATGCGTTTGTTGTAGTGTAAGTTCCCTAAATTCTAAGTTTAAAGTCTAGTCTTGTACTAAATGTTGTGTGTGACTAGTGGTTGGTATGTTATTCTTACAGTTATATATGCAAGAATATAATGATGTATATAATTACCTGCATTCTAGTTTAACCTGATTTATAGTTCAGTGGTTCCGTCACTGCCGTTTATTTATTTCTAAATTTCTTTATTCCTCTTTAGTGTCGGGGTAAAAAGCTAGAAACCATATTTAACAGACAAATATACAGACATCTCAATAACTAAACATATCAAAGTTTACAGTATTTAATCGGATCACATTCCGCCTTTATGACCGATTCTTTTCTGAACTTTTTCAATGAGAAATTGGTTTAGTATTTTCTGCTTCTGATCATCCCAGTAACCCCAAACACATTCAGTAATGTTGGGGTCTGGACTTTCGGGTGGTCAGTCCATATTTCTGAAAACACCAGTTAAAGTTCAGAAGGCTGTGGTTGTCTTTTTACAGTAGATGGATGTGGATTCTTTCAGATTTGAGTGGAGTTCAATATTATCTGATTGACTTGGAGGTCAACCAGGTCTTGCGGGTGGTTGTTAGGAGCCCTATTTTCTCTGCAGCTTTTAACATTTTAACTTTGGAAACATTCGCTCACTTATTATCCTTTGATGTTTCTTTCTTATGTCTAGTAAGTAACAGCTATTCTGCTGAAAACCAAGTGTTTTTTTGCCCTAAAGTACATTGAAGTATGTAATTTGTAGATATAACTGTTGATAGTTATATTATAAACATAAAGGTACTGATATATGTCAGTGCTACTGTAATACTGCATTACTCCTTAAAAGTTTGGGGTTACTTTTGGTTATATTAATTGTTATTTAGTAATAACTTAATAATACAGTGTAGATTACAAAGATATATGGTAGACACCAAAAAGCAATACTTTATTCACTGTTTGCAACATTTTGGGAACAACATAATGTTGGGACATATTGGGGTAAAAAAATATATGGAAGTGTAAATAAATAATAAGCTACAGTTTATAGGAATTTATTGTCACAAAAAAAATAAAAAAACACTTCTGTCTAAATGACTTCTGTAGAAGTTGAAGTATCAACTCAAGCTTTTTACTCTAGTAAAAGTGTAAAAGTACTGCTTTCAGAACTACTTAAAGTATAAAAGTAAAAGTAATGTACAAAATGGACAAAGGCTTAGGCCACACCACGGGGGTCTATAGTGCACTAGCCCACCTCCCCAAAAAAACATGAATGAAAACAAGATAAAATGAAATAGGAGTAACGAGACTATGTTTAAAATATAAGGAGTAGAAAGTACTGATAATGGAGTGTAAATATAAGGAGTAGAAAGTACTGATAATGGAGTGTAAATGTAAGGAGTAGAAAGTACTGATAATGGAGTGTAAATGTAAGGAAGAGAAAGTACAGATAATGGAGTGTAAATGTAAGGAGTAGAAAGTACTGATATTGGAGTGTAAATGTAAGGAGTAGAAAGTACTGATAATGGAGTGTAAATGTAAGGAGTAGAAAGTACTGATAATGGAGTGTAAATGTAAGGAGTAGAAAGTACTGATAATGGTGTGTAAATGTAAGGAGTAGAAAGTACTGATAATTGAGTGTAAATGTAAGGAGTAGAAAGTACAGATAATGGAGTGTAAATGTAAGGAGTAGAAAGTACTGATAATGGAGTGTAAATGTAAGGAGTAGAAAGTACTGATAATGGAGTGTAAATGTAAGGAGTAGAAAGTACTGATAATGGAGTGTTAATGTAAGGAGTAGAAAGTACTGATAATGGAGTGTAAATGTAAGGAGTAGAAAGTACTGATAAAGGAGTGTTAATGTAAGGAGTAGAAAGTACTGATAATGGAGTGTAAATTTAAGGAGTAGAAAGTACTGATAATGGAGTGTAAATGTAAGGAGTAGAAAGTACTGATAATGGAGTGTTAATGTAAGGAGTAAAAAGTACTGATAATTGAGTGTAAATGTAAGGAGTAGAAAGTACAGATAATGGAGTGTAAATGTAAGGAGTAGAAAGTACTGATAATGGAGTGTAAATGTAAGGAGTAGAAAGTACTGATAATGGAGTGTAAATGTAAGGAGTAGAAAGTACAGATAATGGAGTGTACATGTAAGGAGTAGAAAGTACAGATAATGGAGTGTAAATATAAGGAGTAGAAAGTACTGATAATGGAGTGTTAATGTAAGGAGTAGAAAGTACTGATAATGGAGTGTAAATGTAAGGAGTAGAAAGTACTGATAATGGAGTGTAAATGTAAGGAGTAGAAAGTACTGATAATGGAGTGTTAATGTAAGGAGTAGAAAGTACTGATAATTGAGTGTAAATGTAAGGAGTAGAAAGTACAGATAATGGAGTGTAAATGTAAGGAGTAGAAAGTACTGATAATGGAGTGTAAATGTAAGGAGTAGAAAGTACTGATAATGGAGTGTAAATGTAAGGAGTAGAAAGAACTGATAATGGAGTGTAAATGTAAGGAGTAGAAAGTACTGGTAATGGAGTGTAAATGTAAGGAGTAGAAAGTACTGATAATGGAGTGTAAATATAAGGAGTAGAAAGTACTGATAATGGAGTGTTAATGTAAGGAGTAGAAAGTACTGATAATAGAGTGTAAATTTAAGGAGTAGAAGTAAAAAGTCTGAAAAATAATTACTCCAGTAAAGTATAAATAACAAAAAATTCTACTTAAGTATAGTAATTAAGTATTTGTACTTTGTTACTTGACACCTCTGGCTGTATGTATATTAAACTTGATGCTTTTAAACTAACGTCGCTGTTCAATGAAAAACAAGTATCTCTAAAATGGCAGCTTTACAGGAGAGAACAAAAACTGTCTTTTCTTTTAATGCAAGTCAATAGAATTAGAAATTTTACCCAGTAATTTTGGAGTGTTTCTATTGGTCCATTCATCATTAGTGTTTTACACAATGTAAACGGTTCATGATATAGAAAAATTAAGATCCACAAAAATGGAGATATACTACTAAATAATACAGTGTAAGTTAATGACAATTGAATGTTAAAATATGCTTAAGTTACCAATTTAAACCTCTGACTTTATAAATACTAGTTTTGCAAGATATATAAAAGCACAAACTGCCTAAAACTAATCAAGTAGTTTTATAATTTTATTTTTGAGCAGGAATATATGTTATTTTGTATGTGTATTAAAGTCAATGCTTTAAAATATTGTTGCTGTCCAATAAAAAACATATACACTACCACTCAGAAGTTTAGGATCACTTTAGAATTTCATTTCATGCAATTTTCATGCAATTCACAAACAACATTGTCCATTTCTCAATTAATGTAAGTGTATCAGATGATTTTTAAAGAATAAAAATGTTTGTATTAAAATTCTTTGTATTTTTATATATAGGCTTATTTTGCATATAGTCCTATTATCAGCAATTCTCAGTCCTCTGTCTAAATCTCCTGGTACGACCACCAATCCAAGTTAAGCATGTTATTGGGCTCAATTGTGATGCACAGCTGAAACACATTCTACTAATAAGTGAGTATAAAAGAGAGAACAACATTCTAGGTTAGTTTAGTATCTGAAGCATCAGCAGTTGATGGCTTGCTGACCGACTCAAAATGACCAGAAAGAAACAACTTTCTTTAGAGACCCGTCAGTCCATTGTTATGTTAAGGAAGAAGATACTTCATTGAAAACAAGAACATTTCACTGTGATACCAAACTTTTGTCGCATAGTGTATCTCCATCTTTACTTTCAGTGTGGGTCAACAGATTTAGAGGTTTCCAAGAAACTGGGGCATTTCTCTTGGTCCATTCATCATGAAATGAAGGACAATTGAATGTTTAAATATGCTTAAGTTACCATTTTAAACACTTTTAAATTTTGAGTTTTAAGATAAAAGATAAGTCTGATCAAAGATAAGTTCACAAAGTCACTGGAAATATAGCCTTCTGTAGAAAACATCACCTTCTTATTAAGTTTCAAATTAGATACAAGTTTGGAAAGAGAGGACTTACTGGGCTGTAGACCAGCTTCCTGTCTCAAGCAGCTCTGCCACCTCTCCAGATGAAATATCTACTGTAGTCTGTTCATATTCACACCATGATGAACATGCCTGAGGAATGCAGTGGTCAATCTTGATGAACCTGCCTTAAAAATAGTTTCTCTTTCTTTGAGAGTTGGTAAAAGATAACTCTCTTGTCTTGAGGTGGCAGCTTATATCAAAATATTATGAAATGTTCCGCGTTTCTCAGCGAACCCGCATTCTCACTTTGTTTACTCTTAACTCTGTAAACTCTGGGCCTGTACTAACACTGTCTGAAAGTATTTTTCCTTGTTTGTTATGAAACTTTAAGATATGCAGGTGAAGGAGGGAGGACTACATACCCAGCCAAGAGATGTTAAGAGGATTAAGGAGTTAAAATGTTGTCATAAATTCAACAACACAGGTCAAGTTACATGTTCCATTCTGTTTAAAGTAAAAGTAACCACTAATAACTAAATCTAACAGGCCAGGGGGGCCAAAACATCTGCATCACTGTCGTATGTACATCAGTCAGCTGAACAGATTCTACTGATGTACATACGACAATATACATCAGAGGTCACATTTCTTCTTCTTTCTCTAATTCTACTTCTACTTTTATATTTCTTTTTCTAATATTACTTTTATCTCTTTTATCTCTTTTTCATCATGCATTTCTTTTTTATTATACTTTTATCCTTCATCTCTTTTTCATTTCGTACTTCTCTTTTATTATACTTTTATCTCTTTTACCTCTTTTTTATTACGTACTTCTCTTTTATTATACTTTTATCTTTTTTATCTCTTTTTCATCATGCATTTCCTTTTTATTATACTTTTATCCTTCATCTCTTTTTCATTTCGTACTTCTCTTTTATTATACTTTTATCCTTCATCTCTTTTTCATTTCGTACTTCTCTTTTATTATACTTTTATCTCTTTTACCTCTTTTTATTACGTACTTCTCTTTTATTATACTTTTCTCTTTTTTTATCTCTTTTTCATCATGCATTTTTTTTATTATACTTTTATCCTTCATCTCTTTTTCATTTCGTACTTCTCTTTTATTATACTTTTATCTCTTTTACCTTTTTTATTACGTACTTCTCTTTTATTATACTTTTATCTTTTTTATCTCTTTTTCATCATGCATTTCCTTTTTATTATACTTTTATCCTTCATCTCTGTTTCATTTCATACTTCTCTTTATTATACTTTTATCCTTCATCTCTTTTTCATTTCGTACTTCTCTTTTATTATACTTTTATCTCTTTTACCTCTTTTTTATTACGTACTTTTCTTTTATTATACTTTTATCTTTTTATCTCTTTTTCATCATGCATTTCTTTTTTATTATACTTTTATCCTTCATCTCTTTTTCATTTCGTACTTCTCTTTTATTATACTTTTATCTCTTTTACCTTTTTTATTACGTACTTCTCTTTTATTATACTTTTATCTTTTTTATCTCTTTTTCATCATGCATTTCCTTTTTATTATACTTTTATCCTTCATCTCTGTTTCATTTCATACTTCTCTTTTATTATACTTTTATCCTTCATCTCTTTTTCATTTCGTACTTCTCTTTTATTATACTTTTATCTCTTTTACCTCTTTTTTATTACGTACTTCTCTTTTATTATACTTTTATCTTTTTATCTCTTTTTCATCATGCATTTCTTTTTTATTATACTTTTATCCTTCATCTCTTTTTCATTTCGTACTTCTCTTTTATTATACTTTTATCTCTTTTTCATCATGCATTTGTTTTTTATTATACTTTTCTCTTTTTCATTATGTACTTCTCTTTTTTATACTTTTATCTTTTATCTCTTTTTGATAATTTATTTATTTTATTATACTTGTATCTCTTTTATCTCTATCGTGTATTTCTTTTTTATAATACTTTTATCTCTTATCTCTTTTTTATTGCATATTTCTTTTTTATTATACTTTTATCTCTTTTTCATCATGCATTTCTTTTTTATTATATTTGTATTCCTTTTATCTCTTTTTCATTATGCACTTCTCTTTAATTATACTCTAACCTCTTATCTCTTTTTCATTATTACACTCTTCCTTTATTGCACTTTTTTCTCTTTTATCTCTTTTTCATCAAGTATTTCTTTTATTGTACTTTTGTCTCTTTTTTATTATGTATTTCTCTTTTATTGCACTTTTTTCTTTTATGTTTTTATCATGTATTTCTCTTTTATTGTACTTTTATCTCTTTTTCATTGTGTACTTCTCTATTATTGCACTTTAACCTCTTTCATCTCTTTTTCATTACGTACTTCTCTTTTATTATACTTTTAATGAGTCAGACACAGAATAGCAATCAGAAAGGAATACGCTCAGTCCTATTGGATTTATTTACTAACTGAAATCATACTGGTAAGTTTTTTTTTACCCACACAATCAAAAAAAGATCTGATGAATGAACCACATAAAATGAAATTAAGGTGTTTTTAGTGTCTCAGTGTCTCAGTGTCGTAACATAGAGAACCTACCCTTACCAACAAAGTCATCAGATCAAATAAGACACAATATTGAGAATATTCTGAAACCTCCACGTCTACCATTAGACAATTTATTGTAAGTAATATTTCAGGTACAGCAGGACATCCTTGTCTGACTATATGCCATTTATATGGAATTTCAGTAACATTTCAATGAATCCTGTACTTATAATGCTCACGCCCGGCCTGTCCTGCCTGTCTGTTTACATTCCTTGTTGTAGCCATGTGCTCGTTTCTGTGTTTCGGTTATGTCCTCCCCTTGTCTCTGCCCTACACCTCCTGTCTCCAGGTGTCCTGCATTTCCTGTGTTGTTATATACCCTCTGTTTTCCCCTTTGCCTTGGTCTAAGCATGTTCTGAGAATAGTCATAGAAAGAACTGAGAGTGGTCTGAGAATGGTTATAGAAAGAACTGAAAAAGGTCTGAGAATGGTCTAAGCATGTTCTGAATATGGTCATAGAACTGAGAAAGGTCTGAGAATGGTTATAGAAAGAACTAAGAAAGGTCTGAGAATCGTCTAAGCACGTTCTGAGAATGTTCTTAGAAACAACTGAGAAAGGTCTAAGAATAGTCTTAGAAAGAACTGAGAAAGGTCTGAGAATAGTCTAAGCATGTTCTGAGAAAGGTCTTAGAAAAAACTGGGAAAGGTCTGAGAATGGTCTAAGCATGTTCTGAGAATGGTCATAGAAAGGTCTGAGAAAGAACTGAGAAAGATCTGAGAATGGTCTAAGCATGTTCTGAGAATGGTCATAGAAAGAACTGAGAAAGGTCTGAGAGTGGTCTAAGCATGTTCTGAGAATGGTCTAAGCATGTTCTGAGAATGGTCATAGAAAGAACTGAGAAAGATCTGAGAATGGTCTAAGCATGTTCTGAGAATGGTCATAGAAAGAACTGAGAAAGGTCTGAGAGTGGTCTAAGCATGTTCTGAGAATGGTCTAAGCATGTTCTGAGAATGGTCATAGAAAGAACTGAGAAAGGTCTGAGAGTGGTCTTAGAAAAAACTGAGAAAGGTCTGAGAGTGGTCTAAACATGTTCTGAGAATGGTCTAGGCATATTCTGAGAATGGTCTTAGAAAGAACTGAGAAAGGTCTGAGAGTGGTCTTGAAAGAACTGAGAAAGGTCTGAGAGTGGTCTTGAAAGAACTGAGAAAGGTCTGAGAATGGTCTAAGCATGTTCTGAGAATGGTCATAGAAAAAACTGAGACAGGTCTGAGAGTGGTCTAAACATGTTCTGAGAATGGTCATGGAAAAAACTGAGACAGGTCTGAGAGTGGTCTAAGCATGTTCTGAGAATGGTCTAAGCATGTTCTGAGAATGGTCTAAGCATGTTCTGAGAATGGTCTAAGCATGTTCTGAGAATGGTCATAGAAAAAACTGAGACAGGTCTGAGAGTGGTCTAAGCATGTTCTGAGAATGGTCTAAGCATGTTCTGAGAATGGTCTAAGCATGTTCTGAGAATGGTCATAGAAAAAACTGAGACAGGTCTGAGAGTGGTCTAAGCATGTTCTGAGAATGGTCTAAGCATGTTCTGAGAATGGTCTAAGCATGTTCTGAGAATGGTCATAGAAAAAACTGAGACAGGTCTGAGAGTGGTCTAAGCATGTTCTGAGAATGGTCTAAGCATGTTCTGAGAATGGTCATAGAAAGAACTAAGAATGGTCTGAGAAAGGTCATAGAAATATCTGAGAATCGTCTGATCAGCAAACACACTGTATTTAAATGGCCCATGTGATCTGTCTGGCCAAGTCTTTATCTCCTGGGCTTGGGACAGATGTGCTTGTGAGGTTCCTGCTGTAAAACGACAGATTTGCTGAGCCATAACATGAGATGTCGTCTGTTTCTGTGACTCAATTTAGCAGAAATATTTACAACACTGTTGTTTGTAAAACCTAAAAAAACCCCTAATTCACAGACAGTATTTACTTACTGTTTTTTTACCTTTAGAAGAAACGTAACCTCTGGAGTCTCGAGCAGTAACACTACATACACACAGCCAACATCCTGCTTGCCAGCATTTATTACCTCATCTTTAAACACTTCCGCAGCTCCAGTTAAATCATGGAAGAGGCTGTCTCCCAGTTCTGTCGGCCATCCAGGGAATTATTGCGTACTTTTTAATGAATCCTGCAAATTCAGACACACCTGCCATACTTGCCTACTATTTTCAGTATCGTGTGGTATAAAAGTAGCCGATTTGGGACGCAGCTTATATGATTATGGCATGCACAAACCCTTATTAACACTTGTGTAAGCATGTATCGTGTTCTTTTTGACAAAATTAGGTTAAAAAGTAGGAACGGTTACAGAAGATACAGAGCAAAATAGCACTTTTTAACAATTTAGTAACTACATATCAAACGTTTTCACAGTGAAGCAAAATCAAGTCCCTCTGGACTCTGAATCAACCAATCATGGACTGTTTTTCTGAACTTTTTTGACCTTCACTTTCACAGTGGAATACAGGCCCGTCTTCCTCAGCTCATTCATAACCTAAAAAGAAAATGAAAGAAATGTTATATAACGTCTTCAGTAACACTCTACTTTATTTAGTTAGAGTTCAGTTTGGTCCGGTTAGAGGAAACTTTCTCAGGCCCGTCTGGACCGTCATCATTTCTAACGTGTGTTGTTTTAGTGCCATAGACTGAAGTATCCTAGTATCAGCATCTTATACCATCAGCTACTGAAAGACCAACACATCACACATACCGTTCAGTATATTTCAGTATATTTACTGTTTAAATACTGAACTGAATAAATTTTTCATAAAATTTCAAGTAAATGTTTTTTTCCTCACTTCAAGTAAAAACAAGTGCATCTTAAAGTATTTATTTATAGAAAAAGTAAATAAAATGTGCACATCTTTCACATCTTTACTGTTTATTTCTCTCTTGTATTCCTCTCTCACACTTTCTCTTGTTTAGTGAGACAAGTGAGCTCTTGGTTGTCTTCATATCTGGGCTGAAATGGTGTCAGGGCTGTTCTCACACACATATGAAGGAGCTTGTTGGTGAGCCTGGAATGATTTCTCTTCTTAATAACGTTTATTGTGGAATGAACCGTCTGAATAAGCCTTTTTCTCTGACTCACAGGGAAGTTCCTCCCCTTAACCTTAAACACTGTCAGAATGAATTCGTTCTTAATAGTTTATCAGTTTGCGTCAGCATAAGACAACACCTGGGTCTGGATCCGGACCGTGGTCCACCTATTTGTGACCTCGATTTCAACAGCCCAGTGTAGATACTTTGTAGATGCTACAGGTCGTCTATACCATCGTAGGAAACCTGTACTTGGCTGCTTGAGTTATATTTACTTATTTTCTTAATCCAGGTTCTGTTTGTACCATCTGGTTGAAAATTCCAGTGTACTTACTTTCATAAGTAGAGCTCAAATTCAAACACAAGCATTCCGGGATTACGGGGGCGGAGTTACCTATAGATTCCTTTTTATTAGCTCTCATTTTCCTTTAGATGTTGTTTTCAAACAAATAACACATTCACATGTTACGTGTGGGTAAAACTTACAGACTGTGTGTATCTGATTCGCTGCATACATGGTTTGTCTCCTTTTACCCTGTCCTTTATTGCTCAGGACCCCCACAGGACCTACTATTAGGGAGGTGGATCATTCTCAGCACTGCAGTGACACTGACATGTTGGTGGTCTGTTAGAGTGTTTTGTGCTGGTGTGAGTGGATCAGTCACAGCAGTGTTGCTGCTGGACTGAGACAACAGTGTCCTGTGGGCAGCGTCCTGTGACCACTGATGAAGGACTAGAGCAGAGGTTACTAGTAGGTGGACTGCGGTCCGGGTCCGGACCCAGATGTTGTCCAATGTGGACCCAAACTAATAAACTATTGAGAATGATTTAATGTTGACTGTGTTTATTTTAAGCGGCTGAGCTTTTCTCATCTTTACGGTATACGGGCTTTACAGCGCAGTAACCTCACACACCAATCACGTGCGCTGTAAGATCACCAAGGGCTCCTCAGCCAATCAGAACTGTGTACATTGGAGCATGCGGCACGCGCACACAGGCGAGGTACGAAGCAAGGAGCAGCAGCTGGAGACTAAAGCGAGTCAGAAAAAATAACGAGCTCTAAAAACAGAAAAGTGAACAGAGAGAACTGAGTGTTTAACAGGAACGGTTCTGGAATGGACCTGCTCGTCTAGTTCTGGAGAACACCGCTCTGTACAACCAACATGTTAATCTGTGAAGCTGAGTTAACAAGAAGAACCACGTTTTATTAACTTTCTCTACAAATAAACACTTTAAAATGCATTCAGTTTTTTAAAATGTAGCCCTTGTTTTTACTGAAGTGAGTAAAAACATTTATTAGAAGTTTATAAATAATTCATTCAGTTCAGCATTTAAACAGTAAATATACTGAAATATACTGAACAGTATGTGTGGTGTGTTGGTGTTTCAGTAGCTAATGGTATAAGATGCTGATACTAGGCTACTTCAGTAACACAAGTTAGAAATGATGACAGTCCAGACCTTGCCCTGAGGAAATCTCCTCTAACTGAACATTACTGAACTCTAATTACAGACCCCTGGACTAGAGGAACACATACTGTTCTCAGCAGATGAGCTACTGTCTCTGACTTTACATCTACAAGGTGGAGCAGCAAGGCAGGTGTGTCTAATAGAGTGGACAGTGAGTCTGATGCACTCGTACCAGCACAACATACAGTAACACGCCATCAGTGTCACTGCAGTGTCACTGCAGTGCTAAGAATGATCTACCACCCAGATAATACCTGCTCTGGGGGTCTTGAGCATGAAAGAACAGGTTAACAAAGTATACAGAGAATCAGATGAACTACAGTCTGTAAGTGTAGGAACTATATTGTGCTCCTATACGGTAAGTGGAGTTGATAGAATGGACAATGGATGTAGATACAAGGTTACAAGTTCATCATGAAACAGTATTAAATTACCTGCTGTATAACCAGATGTTGGTTATTGGTGTCGGTCAGGTTATATCTGGACATGGCTTTCAGTCGCATGGCGAGAACGTGATCTGGGGGGGTGAGGGGTGCACAGTTTTCTTCAGTTCAGTTATTTCAGAAGAAAATTACAAACCATGTTCGCTATGAGGAACTGGCATTACAGTAAAAAAGGCTTTACCGGTTGTAATGGCATCACGGGGTTGGTTTACCAGGAAGGCCCAGCGCCCGGGAACATTCACATTGCTGGAATACTTGAAGTTCGAAGCGGTGAATGTGTTGTTTGACCACAAACTCACAAAGTATTCGGTCAGGTTTGTGTCGTATCCAGCCTAAACAGACGAGGTTAGGGTCGAGTTTAGATTAGAGAAGACAAGTAGGAGGTTTTACGTTGTGGAGACGATGTTCAGAACGTTTTACCTTCACTTCGTAGCTTGTTGGAGCGATGTTGCCGTAATTCATCAACACAAAGGAAAAGCCGCCATCGGAAATCAAAACCACTTGAAACGATGTTTCCTGAAAGAGAAAGTAAAGAAAATAAGGAGATATTGTACTAGAGTACTGTAACTGGACATCTGGAATATTGCTGCTGAAAAAGGAAACTTAATGGCTTGACTGGACAGTTTCTGGTGGTTACATACCACATACAAACATGTCTATTTTGCATAACATCAATCATTCAACCATTCCAACCAATCCGATCAATCAATTAATCAATCAATCCATACCAATCAACCTTTATCTTTACTTATACAATCAGAATGACCCTCGTTCTCAATGCCTCGAAGCGTTCACAGTTTAAATGGATTGAGAAAGAAATGAAAATGGATTTCAGTCTGGAAACTATATTGAAAGAAAGACAAGATAACACAAATTGATGGTAAACTCAAACAAGATCAATGGTAAAAGAATTAAGAGAACAAATAAGGTTTAATACCAATACTATAACACTCACACCTACAGGCAATTTAGAGTGAGCGATCAATCTAACATGCATGTGTTTGGACTGTGGGAGGAAACCGGAGTACCCGGTGGAAACCTACTCAAGCACTGGGAGAACATACACACTCCACACAGAACCACCCAGACCGGGAATCCAACCCAGATTATACTACCATACTAACCACTACACTAACATACTAACCACTACACTAACATACTAACCACTACACCACTGTACTAACCACTACACCACCGTACTAACCACTACACCACCATACTAACCACTACACCACCCTACTAACCATTACACTAACATACTAACCACTACACCACCATACTAACCACTACACCACCATACTAACCACTACACCACCCTACTAACCATTACACTAACATACTAACCACTACACCACGATACTAACCACTACACCACTGTACTAACCACTACACCACCGTACTAACCACTACACCACCATACTAACCACTACACCACCCTACTAACCATTACACTAACATACTAACCACGACACCACCATACTAACCACTACACCACCATACTAACCACTACACCACCATACTAACCATTACACTAACATACTAACCACTACACCACCGTACTAACCACTACACCACCATACTAATCACTACACCACCATACTAACCATTACACTAACATACTAACCACTACACCATCGTACTAACCACAACACCACCATACTAACCACTACACCACCGTACTAACCACTACACCACCATACTAACCACTACACTAACATACTAACCACTACACCATCGTACTAACCACTACAGCACCATACTAACCACTACACCACCGTACTAACCACTACACCACAGTACTAACCACTACACCACTGTACTAACCACTACACCACCGTACTAACCACTACACCACGTGCTGTCATAACTAAGTTTAGTTTGACTGGTAGTGTACTAAAACGTTTGGCTGGTAGTCTACTAAAACGTTTGGCTGGTAGTGTTACTAAAACGTTTGACTGGTAGTGTATTATAACGTTTGACTGGTAGTGTATCTAAAACGTTTGACTGGTGGTGTACTAAAACGTTTGACTGGTAGTATTACTAAAACGTTTGACTGGTAGTGTTACTAAAACGTTTGACTGGTAGTATTACTAAAACGTTTGACTGGTAGTGTTACTAAAACGTTTGACTGGTAGTGTACTAAAACGTTTGACTGGTAGTGTATCTAAAACGTTTGACTGGTAGTGTACTATAACGTTTGACTGGTAGTCTACTAAAACGTTTGACTGGTAGTGTACTATAACGTTTGACTGGTAGTCTACTAAAACGTTTGACTGGTAGTGTATCTAAAACGTTTGACTGGTAGTGTTACTAAAACGTTTGACTGGTAGTGTATCTAAAACGTTTGACTGGTAGTCTACTAAAACGTTTGACTGGTAGTGTATCTAAAACGTTTGACTGGTAGTGTACTATAACGTTTGACTGGTAGTCTACTAAAACGTTTGACTGGTAGTGTTACTAAAACGTTTGACTGGTAGTCTACTAAAACGTTTGACTGGTAGTGTACTATAACGTTTGACTGGTAGTCTACTAAAACGTTTGACTGGTAGTGTATCTAAAACGTTTGACTGGTAGTCTACTAAAACGTTTGACTGGTAGTGTATCTAAAACGTTTGACTGGTAGTGTACTATAACGTTTGACTGGTAGTCTACTAAAACGTTTGACTGGTAGTGTTACTAAAACGTTTGACTGGTAGTCTACTAAAACGTTTGACTGGTAGTGTACTATAACGTTTGACTGGTAGTCTACTAAAACGTTTGACTGGTAGTGTATCTAAAACATTTGACTGGTAGTCTACTAAAACGTTTGACTGGTAGTCTACTAAAACGTTTGACTGGTAGTGTACTATAACGTTTGACTGGTAGTCTACTAAAACGTTTGACTGGTAGTCTACTAAAACGTTTGACTGGTAGTGTACTATAACGTTTGACTGGTAGTGTACTAAAACGTTTGACTGGTAGTCTACTAAAACGTTTGACTGGTAGTCTACTAAAACGTTTGACTGGTAGTGTACTATAACGTTTGACTGGTAGTCTACTAAAACGTTTGACTGGTAGTGTTACTAAAACGTTTGACTGGTAGTGTACTATAACGTTTGACTGGTAGTGTATCTAAAACGTTTGACTGGTAGTGTACTATAACGTTTGACTGATAGTCTACTAAAACGTTTGACTGGTAGTATTACTAAAACGTTTGACTGGTAGTGTTACTAAAACGTTTGACTGGTAGTGTACTAAAATGTTTGACTGATAGTGTCCTAAAAGATTTGACTGGTAGTGTCCTAAAACGTTTGACTGGTAGTGTACTAAAACGTTTGACTGGTAGTGTTCTAAAACGTTTGACTGGTAGTGTATCTAAAACGTTTGACTGGTAGTGTTCTAAAACGTTTGACTTGTAGTGTATCTAAAACGTTTGACTGGTAGTGTACTAAAACGTTTGTCTGGTAGTGTACTAAAACGTTTGACTGGTAGTGTATCTAAAACGTTTGACTGGTAGTGTTCTAAAACGTTTGACTTGTAGTGTATCTAAAACGTTTGACTGGTAGTGTACTAAAACGTTTGACTGGTAGTGTACTAAAACGTTTGACTGGTAGTGTTCTAAAACGTTTGACTGGTAGTGTATCTAAAACGTTTGGCTGGTAGTGTACTAAAACGTTTGACTGGTAGTGTACTAAAACGTTTGACTGGTAGTGTTCTAAGACGTTTGACTGGTAGTGTACTAAAATGTTTGACTGGTAGTGTCCTAAAACGTTTGTCTGGTAGTGTATCTAAAACGTTTGACTGGTAGTGTTCTAAAACGTTTGACTGGTAGTGTATCTAAAACGTTTATCTGGTAGTGTATCTAAAACGTTTGACTGGTAGTGTTCTAAGACGTTTGACTGGTAGTGTACTAAAATGTTTGACTGGTAGTGTCCTAAAACGTTTGTCTGGTAGTGTATCTAAAACGTTTGACTGGTAGTGTTCTAAAGCGTTTGACTGGTAGTGTACTAAAACGTTTGACTGGTAGTGTATCTAAAACGTTTGACTGGTAGTGTATCTAAAACGTTTGGCTGGTAGTGTACTAAAACGTTTGACTGGTAGTGTACTAAAACGTTTTGACTGGTAGTGTATCTAAAACGTTTGACTGGTAGTGTATCTAAAACGTTTGGCTGGTAGTGTACTAAAACGTTTGACTGGTAGTGTACTAAAACGTTTGACTGGTAGTGTTCTAAGACGTTTGACTGGTAGTGTATCTAAAACGTTTGACTGGTAGTGTATCTAAAACGTTTGACTGGTAGTGTACTAAAACGTTTGACTGGTAGTGTATCTAAAACGTTTGACTGGTAGTGTATCTAAAACGTTTGACTGGTAGTGTACTAAAACGTTTGACTGGTAGTGTTCTAAGACGTTTGACTGGTAGTGTATCTAAAACGTTTGACTGGTAGTGTACTAAAACGTTTGACTGGTAGTGTATCTAAAACGTTTGACTGGTAGTGTATCTAAAACGTTTGGCTGGTAGTGTATCTAAAACGTTTGGCTGGTAGTGTATCTAAAACATTTGACTGGTAGTGTATCTAAAACATTTGACTGGTAGTGTATCTAAAACGTTTGTCTGGTAGTGTATCTAAAACGTTTGACTGGTAGTGTATCTAAAACGTTTGACTGGTAGTGTACTAAAACGTTTGACTGGTAGTGTATCTAAAACGTTTGTCTGGTAGTGTACTAAAACGTTTGTCTGGTAGTGTACTAAAACGTTTGTCTGGTAGTGTATCTAAAACGTTTGACTGGTAGTGTATCTAAAACGTTTGCCTGGTAGTGTATCTAAAACGTTTGCCTGGTAGTGTATCTAAAACGTTTGAGTGGTAGGGATCTAAAACGTGGTGGTGTATGTTGGTATGTGTCATAATGACCATGAATATATCTACAATTACAATGCACTGGAATCACATCATTTGACACTGTACGCACAACAGCATCAGGACATTTCTTCTAATCGAGACAGTTAAATATCTTACCGTGCCTGAGTAGCTGTAGTACGCCACTTTATCCCACGTAGCAACAAAGACCCAAGAGGCGGTGAAGTTAACTCCTGGAAAGTACTGGTTTATGTCCTGAGTGGCGCGTGAGAGGACACTGCCATTGGTATACTCCTTATATGAGATAACTCCACTTCCACGATTATCAATATCAGTCCAGAATGGAGCGATGACATCTCCCCCACTATAAGCATCGAACTGAGCAGGTACGTAGCTGCTCGACGGCTGATCAAACGTCAGGTAGCCGTTGTTGTTGACCTGTGAGTGAGAACGTAAACACACATGGTAAAGTTTAAAAGAAGGTTTCCACGAACGTTTTGGCTTTAATGATTATTACAGCCACTCACAAACAGCTGAGAGTAATTGCGTCCGAAGTAAGAGAACGGCCTCCACAGGCCAAAAGCAGGTGAGCTCCCATCATCACTGAGAGGACTGATACTGTCTCCAGCGTCCGAGCCAAACGGGTAAAACAGGGGTGACGATTCTGTGAGAGAATAAAATGATAAATGATATGCATTATACCACAAATCCAAGGCCCCAAGGAAAACGAGGCATGGAGACCACCGATTACAGAGAGAGAGATAGATAGAGAGAGAGAGAGACAGAAAACAAGCAGCAGGTGTGTTGCAGAGAAACCACAGGTCACACAGAGAGGGAGGAACCAGCCAGAGGAACCACAGATTGCACAGAGGGAGGAACTAGGCACAGGTATGGAGCCTGATGTACCAGTGACCAGGTAAAGGTGGTGAAGCACCAGTGATAGTGATAGTGAGCAGGGAGATAGAAAGCAAGCAGCAATAAGAAGATGAACCACAGAGACAGTAGTAGTGAGGCAGAGGAGGCACAGGTCACACTAGTTAGGAACTAAGTAGACCAACCCAAGGACATAGAATTAGCATGGATGGAAGTGATGCATCCCCCCACCAATATCCAGCGATTATTGAACTGTCCCCACCAATAATAATAAAAAAAAAAACCCAGATCTGTCAACGTCTTATTGACCTAGAGGTGCAGACAGGGTTAAATCACCTCCCTGTAACACATACGGCCAGTGTGATTGGCTGTGCCTTTTACTGCTGTCAAGTGAGACTCTCCCTTACAAAAAAGAAGTTTATTCAAGTGTACCATTAGTTTACTTCTTTTAAACTGTGTACAGGTAAACTGTAACTCTACCTGTGTATATACTACAATACTAGCAGTCACAGTGTTGTTGTGTATGTTGTTAATGAGCAACTATATGATTATTACAGACTCTTAGTGAGACCAGTAAATATCATAAACAAGTATAGTAAGAGCTGTTACATACCTGTTGTGCTGTTGTCTGAATTCATGAAAACCAACGTGGTATCTGCAGTTACTATAACACATATTGTAACACATTTTTAAAACCAGTCTGAGAACGGTCAGAACATCTATATAACAACTTGGACAGCGCCAAAAGTTCATTTAATAATATAAAAAAAAATAATCGAAAAAGTAAATACCCCTACAAAAAATAAGTTTATTTAAGTGTACCATTAGTTTACTTCTTTTAAACTAAAAAGAAGTGAGAATGCTTTCAGTTTACCTTTTATGTACTTCTCAGTGATATACTAAACACAGTTATACTTAAGTATGATTGGGTTATACTGACAAGTATAGAACAGTCTAAGTATATTTGGTCTTTACTTGTACTTAATCTTTTGATTGAGATAGTAGAAGTAAGTATTCTTGCTCTGCACAAAACACATCCAGTAGAATATTTATTTAAAATTTGATTTATAAAGATTTATAAAGATACAAGTATGTTTCTTAATCTGAGTGTGTCTTGTTTATTTTATGTGTGTCCACTGGTGAGTAAGTAAACATTGTTAAAATTCTATTTTAATTAGAAAAAAACCTTAAATCTAGTCATATACTTTAAAGTACAACAATAATATAAGCAGTAAATTATAAGTATTATGTTTTTAAGTTCACTTAAAGAAAACTTACAAGCTAGTAAACTAACAGTAAACCCTTAAGTTTACTTTTAGTGTAGTTACAGTACAAAAGATGTAAACTAGTTGTATACTTGGTTTACTACTCTTACACTTAAAGTGTACTTAAAAGTATACTTTTAAAAACTAGAAAGTGGACCAATTTAGTCCCAAGAAGTATTAAAATAGTACATATACAAGTGTACAACTAGTACATTAGTATAGTAACTACTTAAAGTATACTTAATAAAATGAACTTTAAGTGTACTTATTTTCTGTAGGGGATGGGTGTGAAAAGCGAGGGAGGATGGCAGCAAAAAACGTTAATGGCAATGCTAGGCTTTGGTGCATGGTGGGGGGGGCATACATGTGGGGGCTAGATTCATAGGTTCCCACCCATGTCAGCTCTTGGACCAATCATAGGAGTACCACTGATCAGAGAGAGAGAGAGAACTCAGCTACAGGTAATAAGACAGGAACCCCAGACACCAGACAGTCAGGTACCAGCAGTGCAGCAGAGGAAGGGGCAGATGTAGGGAAGTGGTAGACCCTGACACAGAGAAAGAAGAAGTAGTGATGGGATTGTCACGCCTGGACCAGAAAAAGGCAGGAGATGGTGATCAGAGTATCTTAAAAAGTACATGGAGGTCTGTTTTGGCT
>CM038715.1:36622125-36701154 GCA_021613375.1 Megaleporinus macrocephalus
TTGTAGGATTATGTTTTATCTTGCTTGAAACTTGGTTTGAGAAGCTGCAGATCACCTAAATACAAAATAACAGCCAATTTACCAGAAGCTGCAACATCAACACAGAAAGCCCAGCGACCAGGTATTCCAACATTAGTCGTGGAAGAGAGATTAGAGGTACTGAAAACATCAATGCTGAAAAAATTGCTTCTGTTTTCTGTCAGATATCCAGCCTGAAAAAGATAAAGAAGAAATATGAAAGGTCACATTAATGTAATAAAGTATCTCATGTAATAACAGACTGTAACGTAAGTTAAAGCATTATTGATCATGCTCCTCTCACCATCCATGGTAGTGGATTAGTGGGGATGGATCCATAGTTCATCAGGACAAAAAAGCGGTTTCTGCTATCAGAGATTAGGACGACTTGGAAAGTCACCTCCTGCAATAGGAGGACAGTTTTAAAAATAGTCTTGCCATGGAGTCCGTGACTGAATTCGGAGGCGAAACGCTTACCCCTGTATCAGGTTTAAACTCCATCTTCTCCCAAGTGCCGACCAAGACCCAGGAAGCAGAGAAGTTCAACGCAGGGAACATCCTGTTAATTTCATAAGTAGCTAGTTCAATCAAAGAGCCATTCGTGGCCTGCAAGTAGGAGACGTTTCCTCTGGTGCCAGCACCAATGTCAGTCCACAGGGGGGCGATCATGTCTTTGTTCACACCCGGGATATATACATCAGGGATGAGGGGCTCAAAAGAGAGGAAACCATCTATACTGAGCTAAAAAGAACCACAGAGTTTAAACAATTACAAAACAATCTGAGTTTCCATAAACAATGTATGAAATCTCAGTTCAATCTTGATTTGAATTCACACATCCGGGACCAAACACTTGTTTATTAACATTAGCATACCATTCATTCAAGTCAAACTCAGGTCACAAACAGCTGGTGTTATCAGCTGATCTCAACCAGCAGCAGGATCTTGCTGCTTCTCTTCCAAAACAGAGCCATACGGCCAAATATAACCTAATGCGGAACAAAACTAAGTATAGTGGTCCTGACTGAATTACATCATCCTAGAATGGAGAATACATCATGCTGTTCTTCTACTTACATATATTTGTGAATATACTGTCCCAAAGTACACGAATGGATGATCAAGCTGGATCTGTGCATACTCTCCATCCATAGTAACAGCATGTTGAACAGCGCCAGGTAGCGTGGGAAAGAACAGCGCAGGTGGAACTGGAAAAAAGGTAGATATTGTTTGCCCAACAGTGTTAAGTAAATCTTTGAACAAAGTCAAAATTTGTTATTGGCATCCCCCCAGTCACCCCCCAGATGAGACCAGAAGTAGGACTTTCACTACTGGGAAAAAATGTCTGGAACTATTCGCCACAGAGGCATTTAACCCATCCGTATAGTTAAAAGCCCACATGTGCTGATGAACACACACGCTAGAGGGCAGTAAGCACACTTGCCCAGAGCGGTGGGCAGCCGTATCCACAGTGCCAGGGAAGCAGTTGGGCGTTAGGTGCCTACAAGGGCATGTCAAGGAACATCAAGGGCACTTCGGTCATGTCCTGTCAGTTCATCTGGTCACAAGGCTGGGCCCCCGACTGCCCCTTAACTGTTCCCAAGACACACTTGCCCAGAGTGGTGGGCAGCCCTATCCGAAGGCCCTGAGAAGCAGTTAGATGTTAGATGCCTTGCTCAAGGGCACTTCATTAAGGTCCTGTTGGACCTCATGTAAGTATTTCATAGAGAAAAGCTATGTGTGTCCACCCACGGCACCTCAGGGACCACGGCTGGATTACTGACCGAGCCAGTGGGGCCAGCGGCCAGGGGCCCATTGAGCTCAGGGGACTCCTTGTATTTATGATACAATATATTTTTATTCCCAAGGGCCCTCCATTTTAAGGATCCTCTGACTTTTAGGGACTTTGACCCCAGGGCCTCTTGGGGCCAGTAGCCATGCTTTTGGGCCCCTTATGAAAATGGATGAGGGGTTTTGGCCACTCTGAATTTGACTTCTGGCTATTAGGGATCATAGGAAAGAGGGGGGCATAATTTTAGAGGGCCCTTGTTCACGAGGGGCACGGGTTGGGGGGGGTTATATTATACCATCCTTAATCCATCCTTGCCTGAACATACCAAAGATCTTTTTATAGAGCTGCCATTTATATAATTGAACATTTTATATGCCAAAGAAACAATGATTTGTCCGGGAGGGTTTCTAATCCTAAATAAGGAAGCGACTCGGGAATGATTCTCATGGATGCACCAGTGATGGAAGCAATGTAAACAATAACCATGGACTTTTCCAAGCTTCCTAATATAGGACTTGTAGATATGGAGATCTATCTGGTTGACCAAGTAGCAGTAAAATCACCTGAGACTCCATGGTCAACACGGAAAACCCAGCGGCCAGGCATTCCGACGTTAGTAGTGGAAGACAGCTGAGAGGTACTGGTTGTGTCGATGGTGAAGCTATGGCTGTTGTTTAGTGTTTTATAGCCAGCCTAAAAACAACACATTAAATATACAGTACAACACAGTGAATGGGTTTTACTTAGGAACCAATTGAGGAATGTTTGTTTTTCATTTCAACATAAGCAAAAGATTGTTTGTGTATAGTCCTCTCACCAGCCAAGCCTGTGGATCAGAGGGGATGGCTCCATAGTTCATCACGATGAAAGAGCGGCCGTCACTGTCGGAGATCAAGACCACTTGGAAAGACAACTCCTTTTAGAGGAGAAGGATACATTAAAACTGATCTCATTTAGAGGCGCCAGTGACTGAATTCTTAGGACGGGTACTTACCCCAGTACTAGGTTCAAATTCCACCTTCTCCCAGGTCGCCACAAAGACCCAGGAAGCAGTGAATTTAATGCCTGGGATCATCTGGGTGATTTCATCCGTGGCCAGTTTTATGAGAGGGCCGCTTGTGACCTGTTCGTAGGTGATGTTTCCTCTGATGTAAGCTTCAATGTCGGTCCACAGCGGCGCGATAATGTCGTTGTTTAAATTTGCGATGAAGCCATCAGTGAAGAGGTACTCGAAGGACAGGAAACCATTCACACTGAGCTGAAAAAGGAAAAGGGAAGCATTTAAGGACTATAATGAGCTCAAACACTTTTAGTGTTTTAGAAATTATTGGCAATTTAGGCAATGGAGCATACTGTGCTCAAGATTCCTCTCGCTTCTAAAGAAAATCTGCCTCATATCAAAGCAGACCATGTAAAATAGACCATTTCCAGAGATAACCAATCAAAGACAAGAGCGAGGAAGACTGAAATGGGTGGGCACACATAGGTATGTACAGCATTCTGAAAATGCTCAGTTTTTTTTATTCTTGTCATTCTTGGTATTGCTGTCACTGAGAAACAAAGTTTCCTTCAGTAGTATGTTTAGTTGTAACCCCGGCGGCGCACTGCTCTTATAACTGATGCTTTCAAAATAGGCCTGTAATAGGTTTTGGCCAAATGGGAGAGAGATGGTGAACAGATGAGGGCCTACTACAACTTAACCCCCCCGTGGAGAGCTGTGTTTGATGAGCCTGTTAAGGCTAAAGAACAATGTGAACAGTGTGAATGGCTGCTTCATCTTAAATAAGGCTCTATGTACAGCAGCTGCCTCCAGAGGGTGGAACAATCCAACACCTTGCACTTTATTTTGCTGGTGCTTGAAAGAGAAATTGCTGAGTGAATTCACCTGCAGAGATGACAGTCAGTCGGTGATAGAGGTAGAGTCAGTGATAGGAGGAGATTCAGTGATGGAGGTTGAGTCAGTGATACAGAGAGCCCATGGTAGAGATAGAGTCAGTGATAGAAGAAGATTCAGTGATAGAGAGTGAGTCAGTGTTAGAGGGAGTCAGTGATGGAAGTAAAATCAGTGATGGAGGATGACTCAGTGATAGGAGAGTCAATGAAAGAAGGCAAATCAGTAATTAAGGGCGATTCAGTGATAGAGGGCAAGTCAGTGATCGACAGTGAGCCAATGATGAGCGAGTCAATGATGGAGGGAGAGTCAGTGATGATAAAGGGAGTCAATGATGGAGGGAGAGTCAGTGATGATAAAGGGAGTCAATGACGAAGGGAGAGTCAGTGATGATGAAGGGAGTCAATGATGAGGGGAGAGTCAGTGATGATAAAGGGAGTCGGTGATGGTGGGAGAGTCAGTAATGACAAAGAGAGTCAATGATGAGGGGAGAGTCAGTGATGATAAAGGGAGTCGGTGATGGTGGGAGAGTCAGTAATGACAAAGAGAGTCAATGATGAGGGGAGAGTCAGTGATGATAAAGGGAGTCGGTGATGGTGGGAGAGTCAGTAATGACAAAGAGAGTCAATGATGAGGGGAGAGTCAGTGATGATAAAGGGAGTCAGTGATGGAGGGAGAGTCAGTGATAGTAGGGGCACTCAGTAACTGAGGGCGAGTCAGTGATGGACTAAAACTGATTTACAGACATGATGTACTGGGCCTGAAATTGGCGTTTGTGTTTGCAAGTGGGCAGTTTCACAGTGTAGCCCAACCTTGGGGTCCCGATCACCTTAACCCACCAATGACCATCGAACAGACAGCTCTCCCCCCGAAATATCTGTAAACAATTTGTTTTTCTACTTACATACAAATGTGTGTACTGCCTTCCAAAGTAGAGGAATGGAGAGACAAGCTGGATGAATGTAGAACCTGCATCGTCAGTACTGGCATGCTGAGCGGTATCAAACATAGGGAAGAATATCCTGGAGGGGTCTGGAAGAAATTATTATTTTATTTATTCATTCTATTCCCTACATTCTATATATTCTATATATGATGCCTTCCAAAAGTACTGGGTCTAAATTCTTGGTGCCAAAGTTTTTTCATCGTTTTAAGCACCAGATCTTTAGTGCAGGTAGCATTTTAAAGGAAATTCACCTACCTGTGTACAGGTAAACTGTGATACTACCTTCACCTACCTGTGTACAGATAAACTGTAACGCTACCTTAACCTACCTGTGTACAGATAAACTGTAACACTACCTTCACCTACCTGTGTACAGGTAAACTGTAACACTACCTTCACCTACCTGTGTACAGGTAAACTGTAATACTACCTGTTTACAGATCCACTGTAACGCTATCTTCACCTACCTGTGTACAGGTAAACTGTAACACTACCTTCACCTACCTGTGTACAGATAAACTGTAACACTACCTTCACCTACCTGTGTACAGATAAACTGTAACACTACATTCACCTACCTGTGTACAGGTAAACTGTAACACTACCTTCACTTACCTGTGTACAGGTAAACTGTAACACTACCTTCACCTACCTGTGTACAGGTAAACTGTAATACTACCTTCACCTACCTGTGTACAGGTAAACTGTAATACTACCTTCACCTACCTGTGTACAGATAAACTGTAATACTACCTTCAACTACCTGTGTACAGGTAAACTGTAATACTACCTTCACCTACCTGTGTACAGGTAAACTGTAATACTACCTTCACCTACCTGTGTACAGGTAAACTGTGATACTACCTTCACTTACCTGTGTACAGATAAACTGTAACACTACCTTAACCTACCTGTGTACAGATAAACTGTAACACTACCTTCACCTACCTGTGTACAGGTAAACTGTAATACTACCTTCACCTACCTGTGTACAGGTAAACTGTAATACTACCTTCATCTACCTGTGTACAGATACACTGTAACACTACCTTCACCTACCTGTGTACAGGTAAACTGTAACACTACCTTCACCTACCTGTGTACAGGTAAACTGTAACACTACCTTCACCTACCTGTGTACAAATACACTGTAACACTACCTTCACCTACCTGTGTACAGGTAAACTGTAACACTACCTTCACTTACCTGTGTACAGGTAAACTGTAACACTACCTTCACCTACCTGTGTACAGGTAAACTGTAACACTACCTTCACCTACCTGTGTACAGATAAACTGTAACACTACCTTCACCTACCTGTGTACAGGTAAACTGTAACACTACCTTCACCTACCTGTGTACAGATAAACTGTAACACTACCTTCACCTACCTGTGTACAGATAAACTGTAACACTACCTTCACCTACCTGTGTACAGGTAAACTGTAACACTACCTTCACCTACCTGTGTACAGTTAAACTGTAACACTACCTTCACCTACCTGTGTACAGATCAAATGTAAAACTATCTTCACCTACCTATGTACAGGTAAATTGGAACACTACCTTCACCTACCTGAGTACAGTTAAACTGTAACACTACCTTCACCTACCTGTGTACAGGTAAACTGTAACACTACCTTCACCTACCTGTGTACAGGTAAACTGTAACACTACCTTCACCTACCTGTGTACAGGTAAACTGTAACACTACCTTCACCTACCTGTGTACATATAAACTGTAACACTACCTTCAACTACCTGTGTACAGGTAAACTGTAACACTACCTTCACTTACCTGTGTACAGGTAAACTGTAACACTACCTTCACCTACCTGTGTACAGGTAAACTGTAACACTACCTTCACCTACCTGTGTACAGATAAACTGTAACACTACCTTCACCTACCTGTGTACAGATAAACTGTAACACTACCTTCACCTACCTGTGTACAGGTAAAATGTAAAACTATCTTCACCTACCTGTGTACAGGTAAACTGTAACACTACCTTCACCTACCTGTGTACAGATAAACTGTAACACTACCTTCACCTACCTGTGTACAGGTAAACTGTAACACTACCTTCACCTACCTGTGTACAGATAAACTGTAACACTACCTTCACCTACCTGTGTACAGGTAAAATGTAAAACTATCTTCACCTACCTGTGTACAGATAAACTGTAACACTACCTTCACCTACCTGTGTACAGGTAAACTGTAACACTACCTTCACCTACCTGTGTACAGATAAACTGTAACACTACCTTCACCTACCTGTGTACAGATAAACTGTAACACTACCTTCACCTACCTGTGTACAGGTAAACTGTAACACTACCTTCAACTACCTGTGTACAGGTAAACTGTAACACTACCTTCACCTACCTGTGTACAGGTAAACTGTAACACTACCTTCACCTACCTGTGTACAGGTAAACTGTAAGAGTGTCTGCCCAAAATTTAAATGAACTAGTTGGGCCTAATATGTAGTATGTAATAAAGTTAATACAGTAATGCTAGTAAAGTATATATATTTGTTCTGATAAAAAACAGAACCCTGTTACTGTGGTGACCGTTACCTACCTGCTGTGGGGGGAACTGTGGTACTTTCTTCCGTGGTGATAACTATAAAACATTTTACAGTGCATTTTTAAAAACAATGAAGCAAAACAGGATCTGTTGTTGTCATACAGCTTTATATTTATATCAGAGATGCTGACAAATAGATTCAGGCAAGCCCAAGTCAAGTCTCAAGTGATTAGAATAGAATTTTGGTTTAGTGTCAATATTACAGTAGCTACCTTTACATGCAGTATGATAATCCGTTAATAATCCTACTAATAGCTCAATCAGAATAGAATACGTCCATGTATACACCTCAATCCCAATAGACTAGTCCGATTGAGGTCATTCCGATTACAGTTTCTGTACAATTGAAGGAGGTGGATAATCCCATAAATAATCAGTTTAATAGAAGAATAATAGTCGTGTAGACGCCTTTATCTGATTACATTCCCAATCGGAAAGTTTAAGTACGTTCTGCGCATGTGCAGTTCGCTTCAGACCTTAAAAGATTTAAAGGGAACCCTGGCTGGTAACACATGTAAGCCTTAATATGGTGTAATGACTCGAAATTATTAAAACACGTTGACAAAAATCACTAAAAGTAACTAAAAGTTAGATTTTCTGTGAAATCCCGCTGCACGTAGGTCACCATTGTTGTAACTACAGATGTGCTCAGCGGGTAGTGACCTCAAATAGTTGCAGTGACAGTCCGTCGCACTTGAGCACAGCTAGATAGCTAAACATGCTACTGTTCAGTCTTTACAGTTTGAGCCAGAACGCAAAACTTAATGTTGACGGAGAAGGAGAGTGTCTGTTAAAGGAGCTCCGCTTTCTAGCAGGAAACATTCACTCTCAGTAAACAGCTAGATACACTGAACGGGAGTGTCTCTGAGCTTCACACTCCTTTATTAGTGAAGTAGTATGTTCTCTACTAAGACTGGACTTTCACCTTCAGGATCCACAAACAAGGAGAAGCAGCTGACGCTAACGCTAAACGTTGTTGGTGGGACGCCAGGAGAGAATTCAGCGCATATTCACGTTTCTTCTCGCGGTTCTCCATAATCTGGAGCTTTTGGACTTCCTGTGTGGGGAAACTGTGGCACTGCATTGTGTTTTAGTCTATGCTTAAAATTAACAGCCTCCGTCAAGTCTCTCACCAGTGGTGGTCTACTGAACCACTCAAACTCATCCAGACTGAAGTGAGGAGAGCAGAGCGGGGGTCTTTGGGTAGCTGTGTTGGTCCACATGCTGCTTCACTAACTATTCTCCTTGTTTATGTTTGTGAAGCTGTTTAGACTAATATCAGTCTTCACACTGCCTTTCACTGAAACAACATCAACAACACAATGTACATGGTTTTCTTTAAGCTAGGTTAGTAACTAACATTCACTCCTTCACACCACAGTCCAGTTCAGACCTGAAACCATTTGACGTCTTCTACCCAGCAGGCATTGCACGTCAGAAGTAATGTAATCTGATTACATTCCCAATCGGAAAGTTTAAGTACGTTCTGCGCATGTGCAGTTCGCTTCAAACCTTAAAAGATTTAAAAACAGTTAGCAGGATGGACGGCTGTAAAGCTCCCAATAACCAGCTGTTCAGAGTATATGAGCAAATGAACGACGGTGTGTTTACACCACATATAGAGCAAATTGTTTCTCAGATCTGAGTATTACAAATTTAAAAACCTGAACGGTAAAAGCAGCTCCGCTCCGTCCACTTTCCCGTTTTACTAAACTATGGATGACGTCACGGGAGCCCGACCCAAAGCTAACACGGATAAAAACGGTGTTACAGGACGTGACGTCTTCCTCTCGCCTCTTCTTTAATAAGTACGTGTGAGGAATGTTTTTCTGAGTCTGTCGTAATTTTAAATCAGATAAAAACACGAGTTTGTTAACTGAAAACTCAGGTAACGTACCATTCTGCTGCTCTCACTCTGACTGAACTCGCCTCACGCTCGTTGTCATGGTAACGTTTGCACCAAGCTGTTTTGGATCCGATTGCTTGTAGGGTGCATGTAAACAGAGATTTTCATCAGATTGTTGAGTAGAGTGAGCATATAAACACCTCAGTCTTAATCTAGAATCGGAATGAACTCAATTAGATTACAGAAAATCTCTGCATGTAAACATAGCCAATGGGAGCTATAACATTAAAACCACCTCCTTGTATCTACACACACTGTCCATTGTACCAGCTTCACCTACCATATAGAAGCTACACTTACAGACTCTAGTCTATCTGTTCCACTCTATGTTTTGTTTATCCCCTTTACCCTCTTCCTTAATGATCAAGACCACCACAGAGCAGGTACTATTAGGGAAGTAGGTCATTCTCAGCCCTGCAGTGACACTGACATAGTGGTTGCGTGTTTGTGTGTGTTATGCTGGTGTGAGTGGATCAGACACAGCAGTGCTGCTGCTGGAGTGTGTAAACACCTCAGTGTCACTGCTGGACTGAGAATCGTCCACCAACCAAAACTATCCAGACAACAGTGTCCTGTGGGCGGCGTCCTGTGTCCACTGATGAAGGACTAGAGAACACAAACTGTTCTCAGCAGATGAGCTACTGTCTCTGACTTTACACCTACAAGGTGGAGCAGTAAGTAGTAGGAGTGTCTAATAGAGTGGACAGTGAGTGGACACAGTGTTTACACACTCTGTCTGATCCACTAGACCCTGCACAACACACACTAACACACCATCACCATGTCAGTGTCACTGCAGTGCTGAGAATGACCCACCACCCATATGATTTCTGCTCTCTGGTGGTCCTTTGGGGGCCGTGTTCATTGAAGAACAGGGTGACAGGTGCAGATGAACTACAGTCTGTAAGTGTAGCTCCTGTATGGTAAGTGGGGCTGATGAAATGGACAGTGTGTATAGATACAAGGAGGTGTTTTTAATGTTATGGCTGATCGGTGGTATGCCAGGTATAGTTACAGCTGCTAAGGTGTAAACGACCAACTAAGTGAACCCGGTTTGCTGCAGCGCTACCCTGAGGCTGCAGCGGTAGTTGGTCAAAAATAGCTGGCATGCTGTGGATGAAGTAGCTTAACGTCATAGGGAGTTTTATTGCAGGGGTCTCACCAAAGTTTTGACTTTAAGGCATTAAGCATTGCAATCAACCCCTACACATTCTCTAGAACACTATTCCTAGAAAGAGAAACTTGAGAAATGATCTCAGGATCGGCTTCAGTTTAGCAGGAAAACACGAGAAGAGCCCCGTACCTGTGGTGTCGATGTCTGCAGGTGTGGAGGTGTTTGCAATGTGCACCGGAAATGCTGTTGCAACACATTTTCAAACACATGGAGAGTCAAACCGGATATGCTATAACTAAATTTGTAGCCACTGTTGTGATGGGTCTGGCCTTTATACAGGAAATACTAGACTATACTAGGTCTCAGTTGTAGCACATTATCATGCAAATACAGGTTTCATAGATAATCTGTTGCATTAGGAGGTGTAGGATGCTTGTTATAGTGTCAACCTAGTATCTACATATTATAAAATAACTGTAAAACACTTTATTGCCTCAATAAGACTAAATTCCGCTTGAATTCATCATTCGTTTAAATGAGAACCACTCTGTACCTGTGGTGATGAAGTCTGCAGGTGTGGAAGTGTCCGGGATGAAATCTGTAATGCATGTTGCAACATGTTTTAGAAACAAGCAGAGTATAATACAGTACAGTATTAGAAAACATACTCATGTGCTACTTCATTTAAGCTACATCGGTAGCCACTGTTGCCATGGGTCTTGGTTTTATAGAGGAAACATACTAGAACCCTGTTGTAGAGCATAACCATATTCATGTTTACAGTGTGTTAGGAAGTAGATATTATAATGCTTTATGAAACCTCACACCATAAAGTCATATACACTCGCTTGATAAAATGCTCTGCATGTAATAATGACTATCTCTATGCAATAGAATAGGATTATGACTGACATTATACTGTACATGTTATATAGGGCTTCATAAATAGAGGTTTAATAGGAAGTGTAACCTAGACATCAGGAGGCGTCTTATATAATGCTTTCTAAATACAGGCTTCATAGGAAATGTACCAATGCATGCTTAATAAAGATGTACATGGTAAAACTTCCATGCAACTTTAACTGCTTGAAACAAACACAGATTTAAATTCCATGTGAGTTGCAGAAAAAGTGTCCTCTATTTGAAACCTAGACGCAACAGTTGCAAGCATTTGATCTCCACAAAGCAAAATGCTGATATGTGACCAGCTTGTTTCACAGTTACTGATTTCACAAGATTATCAAAAATCAGTGTTTTTATTTGGATTTTGAAATGAAGCCCCCTCTTTAGATAGACCAGATGTTAAAATAGATTAACTCTGAAACCACTCTATACCTGTTGTGATGAAGTCTGCAGGTGAGGAAGTGTCTGGAATGTCAGTGGAGAAATCTGTAATGCATGATTATGTAAAACACATTATGTAAAAACGTGGCTGCGACAGTTGCAAGCATTTGATCTTCATGCAATATATTTCATAAAACACTCAACCAAAAACACTTATAATGCATCACACAACGTCTAGTGGGGAAAAGTGAGAACCATTCTGTACCTGTTGTGGTGAAGTCTGCAGGTGTGGAAGTGTCTGGGATGAAATCTGTAATACAAATGCAAATAGGTGTAAGCTGTGCAGTAGGAGGTGTTGGATGTCTGTTAAAGAGGCATCATAGTTTCTATATGTCCTGCAACTGTCCTGCAATGTATTTGAAACTCAGCTACAAGAGTTGCAGGCATCTAATCTTTGTGAAACAAGTTCTGTGAAACAGCTAACCATAACAATGTTTGTGTATCGCATGACCTTGATGACTCTGAAAAGTGAGAACCATTCTGTACACATCACTCAAAACACATCACATGATGTTGTCCAGCAACTTTCTTTAAAATGACCAACCAGATGTTAAAGCAGATTAACACTGAAACGTCTAGTGGGGAAAAGTGAGAACCACTCTGTACCTGTTGTGATGAAGTCTGCAGGTGTGGAAGTGTCTGGGATGGAATCTGTAATACATGTTACACCACATTTTTAAAAACATTGAGAGCCAAACAGGATAATATTATAAAACATGCTTATGTGCTACTTCATTTGAGTTAAGTTGGTAGTCACTGTTGTCAGGGGTCTTGGTTTTATAGAGGAAACATACTAGAAGCCTGTTGTGCATAACCATATTCATGTCTACAGTGATTTAATGAGTGGATATTGTAATGCATTATGAAACCTCACACCATAAAGTCATATACACTCACTTGATAAAATGCTATGCATGAAATTATAGATATTTATAAGTTATTAAACAGGCTTATGACAGACATTACAAAGTACTGTGTATACTACATAATGCCTTATGGATAAGCAAATAAGCAAATAGGTGTAAGCTGTGCAGTAGGAGGTGTTGGATGTCTGTTAAAGTGCCATCATAGTTTCTAAGTGTTATAATTTAACTGTAAAATACAGTATTATGTTAAGAGGTACTAAAAATCTCAATAAGATTGTAAATAGTGAAACGTTTGTGCAACTTTAGCTGCTTGACACATACATGTAACTAATTTTCACTCAAGTTGCAGAACGAAGTGTCCTGCAACTTATTTGAAACTCAGCTTCAACAGTTGCAAGCATCTAATCTTTGTGAAACAAGTTCGATGAAACAGCCAACCGTAACAATGTTTGCTCATCACATGATCTTGATGACTGTAAAAAGTGAGAACCATTCTGTACCTGTTGTGATGAAGTCTATAGGTGTGGAAGTATCTGTGATGAAATCTGTAAAACATGTTACAACACATTTTTAAAAACATGCAGAGCCAAACAGGATTAATATTATAAAACATACTCATGTGCTACTTTATTTGAGTTATGTTGGTAGTAACTGTTGTCATGGGTTTTAGTTTTATAGAGGAAACCCTGTTGTAGAGCATAACCATATTCATGTTTACAGTGTGTTAGGAAGTAGATATTATAATGCTTTATGAAACCTCACACCATAAAGTCATATACACTCGCTTGATAAAATGCTCTGCATGTAATAATGACTATATCTATGCAATAGAATAGGATTATGACTGACATTATACTGTACATGTTATATAGGGCTTCATAAATAGAGGTTTAATAGGAAGTGTAACCTAGACATCAGGAGGCGTCTTATATAATGCTTTCTAAATACAGGCTTCATAGGAAATGTACCAATGCATGCTTAATAAAGATGTACATGGTAAAACTTCCATGCAACTTTAACTGCTTGAAACAAACACAGATTTAAATTCCATGTGAGTTGCAGAAAAAGTGTCCTCTATTTGAAACCTAGACGCAACAGTTGCAAGCATTTGATCTCCACAAAACAAGTTTCGTGAAACCAAAATGCTGATATGTGACCAGCTTGTTTCACAGTTACTGATTTCACAAGATTATCAAAAATCAGTGTTTTTATTTGGATTTTGAAATGAAGCCCCCTCTTTAGATAGACCAGATGTTAAAATAGATTAACTCTGAAACCACTCTATACCTGTCGTGATGAAGTCTGCAGGTGAGGAAGTGTCTGGAATGTCGGTGGGGAAATCTGTAATGCATGTTGCAACACATTATGTAAAAACGTGGCTGCAACAGTTGCATCTTCATGAATCAACTTTCATAAAACCGCCAACCAAAAACCCTCATAACACATCACATGATCTTGTCCAGCAACTATCTTTAAAATGACCAACCAGATATTAAAGCAGATTAACTCTGAAACGTCTAGTGGGGAAAAGTGAGAACCATTCTGTACCTGTTGTGGTGAAGTCTGCAGGTGTGGAAGTGTCTGGGATGTCGGTGGGGAAAGCTGTAATGCATGTTACAACACATTATTTGAAACGCGGCTGCAACAGGAGTCTTTTATAGTGCCCTCATTGTTTTTACATATTATAATTCAATGTTACAATACTGTATTTTGTTAAGAGGCTTTAAAATCTCAAAAAGGATGTACATGGTGAAATCTCATGCAACTTCAGCTACTTGAAACATACATAAAACTTAATTCCTCTTGATTTCATATTTCCTTTAAACTCAATTTCATCATCAATTGAAATTAAATCCATTTTTATACCTGTGGTGATGAAGTCTGCAGGTGTGGTAGTGTTTGTGGGGACATCTGTAATACATGTTGCGACACATTTTGAAAAACATGGAGAGCAATACAGCATTGAAATCTCAAAAAGGCTGCAGATGGTGAATCTTTCACGCAACTTGAATAATGAGGAATCCACATGAGTTGCAGAAGATAAAAAGTGTCCCACAGCTTATTTGAAACTCAGCTGCAACAGTTGCAAGCATTACATGCAAACGTTTAACAAAACAGCCAAGCAAAATGCTGTTGGTGCATCACATGATCTTGTTGATCGACATACTTTAAAATGACTGATTGTACTGTATCAGTAAAGAACAAAATAAAAACCTGATGCTTGGTGGTTAAAATGAAGCCCCCTCTTTAGATAGACCAGATGTTAAAGCAGATTAACTCTGAAACATCTAGCAGGGAAAAGTGAGAACCATTCTATACCTCTGATGTTGAAGTTTGCAGGTGTGGAAGTGTCTGCAACACATTTTTAAATAAGCAAAAGAGCCAAAGATTATAATATTATAAAATATTCTAATGTGTTTCTTCATTTAAGCTAAGCTGGTAGCCACTGTTGTTATGGGTCTGGCTTTTATAAAGGAAACATCCCAGAACTGTGTTGTAGCTAATTAACATATTCATGTTTACAGAGTTCCAATGAGTGGATGTTATAGTGGATACTATACTATACTATATGTATACTAAAATACTGTGTTATGTTAAGGTGTATTGGAATCTCAGTGAGACTGTAAATGGTGAAACTTTCATGCAACTTCAGATGCTTGAAACATACATGAAATAAAATTTCATGTGAGTTGCAGAATGAACAGTGTCCTGGAACTTATTTACAACCCAGCTGCAACAGTTACAAGCATCTGTTCTTCATTAAACAAGCTTTATGAAAGCGGCAAACAATGAAAAGTGTAATGCAATGCATTTGGAACCCAGTTGCAAGCATCTGATCTATGTGAAAGAATTTTCCTAGCAGGAAAAAGTGAGAACCATTCTGTACCTGTGGTAATGTCTGCAGGTGTGGAGGTATCTGTGGGGAGATCTGTAATACAAGTTGCAACACATTTTTAAATAAGCTAAAGAGCTAAAGAGCATAATATTATAAAATATTTTGATGTGTTTCTTCATTTAAGCTAAGCTGGTAGCCACTGTTGTTATGGGTCTGGCTTTTATAAAGGAAACATCCCAGAACTGTGTTGTAGCTAATTAACATATTCATGTTTACATGAGTTACATGAGTTCTAATGAGTGGATGTTATAATACTTTCTGCAGCCTGACACTATAAAGTCATATAGTATGTTTTAATAAAATGTTGTGTATGCATTTTTATAACTATTTATGAGCTACTAAACAGACTTATACCAGACATCACAAGGTCCTATAGATGCTATATAATGCCTTATAAATACAGGTTTACATTAGGAAGTGTATAATGTCTGTTATACTGCAGTCATAGTTTCTACATATTATAATTGAACTGTAAAATACTGTATTATGTTAAAAGGTACTGAAAACTCAGTAAGACTGTAAATGGCGAAACGTTCATGCAACTTCAGCAGCTTGAGGTTATAATTTGTTCAAACTAAGTTTCAATATTCGTTCAAATGAGAACTATTCTATACCTGTGGTGATGACGTCTGCAGGTGTGGTACTGTCTGTGGGGAGATCTGTAATACATATTGTAACATATTTTAGAAACCAGGAGAGCAAATCAGGATAATATTACAAAACATATTCATGTGTACTCAGGGGCGGGTGCTCCCTTATCACTGGTGTGATTGGTCTGCCAGACATGGTGCCATAGGTACTTTCATAGTCTGTCACTTTGTTGACTTGAGTTTATTGACACACAGAAATGTTATGGGTACGCCAGACTGTTAGCGGTTGGACAGCAGGCTCAATGATTTGCATGCAGAATCATACACGGGCACAGCTTAGCCCATCTCTGACTTATATACTCAGTCTAGCCCACTGTTGCCAACTCCTCAGTAAGGAAAGTCGCTATTGGCTGTCCTAAAAGTTGCTAAATGACGTAATCGCCTAATTTGCATTATGGTCTATTTGCATGTATTTGAAGGAATAACATTGTGGGAGAGACAAAAAAAGAGTAAGAACTAATTTGGGCATGTGCAGTGAGTGTAGTAGGTCGTGGAGTGGTGAGGGTCTGCTCTGACTGTGAGACTGAGCACTGTGAGTGTAGTGGGTGGTGGAGTGGTGAGGGTCTGCTCTGACTGTGAGACTGAGCACTGTGAGTGTAGTGGGTGGTGGAGTGGTGAGGGTCTGCTCTGACTGTGAGACTGAGCACTGTGAGTGTAGTAGGTCGTGGAGTGGTGAGGGTCTGCTCTGACTGTGAGACTGAGCACTGTGAGTGTAGTGGGTGGTGGAGTGGTGAGGGTCTGCTCTGACTGTGAGACTGAGCACTGTGAGTGTAGTAGGTCGTGGAGTGGTGAGGGTCTGCTCTGACTGTGAGACTGAGCACTGTGAGTGTAGTGGGTGGTGGAGTGGTGAGGGTCTGCTCTGACTGTGAGACTGAGCACTGTGAGTGTAGTGGGTGGTGGAGTGGTGAGGGTCTGCTCTGACTGTGAGACTGAGCACTGTGAGTGTAGTGGGTGGTGGAGTGGTGAGGGTCTGCTCTGACTGTGAGACTGAGCACTGTGAGTGTAGTGGGTCGTGGAGTGGTGAGGGTCTGCTCTGACTGTGAGACTGAGCACTGTGAGTGTAGTGGGTGGTGGAGTGGTGAGGGTCTGCTCTGACTGTGAGACTGAGCACTGTGAGTGTAGTGGGTGGTGGAGTGGTGAGGGTCTGCTCTGACTGTGAGACTGAGCACTGTGGGTGTAGTGGGTGGTGGAGTGGTGAGGGTCTGCTCTGACTGTGAGACTGAGCACTGTGGGTGTAGTGGGTGGTGGAGTGGTGAGGGTCTGCTCTGACTGTGAGACTGAGCACTGTGAGTGTAGTGGGTGGTGGAGTGGTGAGGGTCTGCTCTGACTGTGAGACTGAGCACTGTGAGTGTAGTGGGTGGTGGAGTGGTGAGGGTCTGCTCTGACTGTGAGACTGAGCACTGTGAGTGTAGTGGGTGGTGGAGTGGTGAGGGTCTGCTCTGACTGTGAGACTGAGCACTGTGAGTGTAGTGGGTGGTGGAGTGGTGAGGGTCTGCTCTGACTGTGAGACTGAGCACTGTGAGTGTAGTGGGTCGTGGAGTGGTGAGGGTCTGTTCTGACTGTGAGACTGAGCACTGTGAGTGTAGTGGGTGGTGGAGTGGTGAGGGTCTGCTCTGACTGTGAGACTGAGCACTGTAAGTGTAGTGGGTGGTGGAGTGGTGAGGGTCTGCTCTGACTGTGAGACTGAGCACTGTGAGTGTTGGGGGTGGTGGAGTGGTGAGGGTCTGCTCTGACTGTGAGACTGAGCACTGTGAGTGTAGTGGGTCGTGGAGTGGTGAGGGTCTGCTCTGACCGTGAGACTGAGCACTGTGAGTGTAGTGGGTGGTGGAGTGGTGAGGGTCTGTTCTGACTGTGAGACTGAGCACTGTGAGTGTAGTGGGTGGTGGAGTGGTGAGGGTCTGCTCTGACTGTGAGACTGAGCACTGTGAGTGTAGTGGGTGGTGGAGTGGTGAGGGTCTGCTCTGACTGTGAGACTGAGCACTGTGAGTGTAGTGGGTCGTGGAGTGGTGAGGGTCTGCTCTGACTGTGAGACTGAGCACTGTGAGTGTTGGGGGTGGTGGAGTGGTGAGGGTCTGCTCTGACTGTGAGACTGAGCACTGTGAGTGTAGTGGGTCGTGGAGTGGTGAGGGTCTGCTCTGACTGTGAGACTAAGCACTGTGGGTGTAGTGGGTCGTGGAGTGGTGAGGGTCTGCTCTGACTGTGAGACTGAGCACTGTGAGTGTAGTGGGTGGTGGAGTGGTGAGGGTCTGTTCTGACTGTGAGACTGAGCACTGTGAGTGTAGTGGGTGGTGGAGTGGTGAGGGTCTGCTCTGACTGTGAGACTGAGCACTGTGAGTGTAGTGGGTGGTGGAGTGGTGAGGGTCTGCTCTGACTGTGAGACTGAGCACTGTGAGTGTAGTGGGTCGTGGAGTGGTGAGGGTCTGCTCTGACTGTGAGACTGAGCACTGTGAGTGTTGGGGGTGGTGGAGTGGTGAGGGTCTGCTCTGACTGTGAGACTGAGCACTGTGAGTGTAGTGGGTGGTGGAGTGGTGAGGGTCTGCTCTGACTGTGAGACTGAGCACTGTGAGTGTAGTAGGTCGTGGAGTGGTGAGGGTCTGCTCTGACTGTGAGACTGAGCACTGTGAGTGTAGTGGGTCGTGGAGTGGTGAGGGTCTGCTCTGACTGTGAGACTAAGCACTGTGGGTGTAGTGGGTCGTGGAGTGGTGAGGGTCTGCTCTGACTGTGAGACTGAGCACTGTGAGTGTAGTGGGTGGTGGAGTGGTGAGGGTCTGCTCTGACTGTGAGACTGAGCGCTGTGAGTGTAGTGGGTGGTGGAGTGGTGAGGGTCTGCTCTGACTGTGAGACTGAGCACTGTGAGTGTAGTGGGTGGTGGAGTGGTGAGGGTCTGCTCTGACTGTGAGACTGAGCACTGTAAGTGTAGTGGGTGGTGGAGTGGTGAGGGTCTGCTCTGACTGTGAGACTGAGCACTATGAGTGTAGTGGGTCGTGGAGTGGTGAGGGTCTGCTCTGACTGTGAGACTGAGCACTGTGAGTGTAGTGGGTCGTGGAGTGGTGAGGGTCTGCTCTGACTGTGAGACTGAGCACTGTGAGTGTAGTGGGTGGTGGAGTGGTGAGGGTCTGCTCTGACTGTGAGACTGAGCACTGTGAGTGTAGTGGGTGGTGGAGTGGTGAGGGTCTGTTCTGACTGTGAGACTGAGCACTGTGAGTGTAGTGGGTCGTGGAGTGGTGAGGGTCTGCTCTGACTGTGAGACTGAGCACTGTGAGTGTAGTGGGTGGTGGAGTGGTGAGGGTCTGCTCTGACTGTGAGACTGAGCACTATGAGTGTAGTGGGTCGTGGAGTGGTGAGGGTCTGCTCTGACTGTGAGACTGAGCACTGTGAGTGTTGGGGGTCGTGGAGTGGTGAGGGTCTGCTCTGACTGTGAGACTGAGCACTGTGAGTGTTGGGGGTCGTGGAGTGGTGAGGGTCTGTTCTGACTGTGAGACTGAGCACTGTGAGTGTAGTGGGTGGTGGAGTGGTGAGGGTCTGTTCTGACTGTGATACTGAGCACTGTGAGTGTAGTGGGTCGTGGAGTGGTGAGGGTCTGCTCTGACTGTGAGACTTTCATGCAACTTTAGCTGCTCAAAACATACATAAAACTAACATTCATTTGATTTAATCATTCGTTCCAATCGAGTTTCATTATTCATTTATATGAGAGCCATTCTGTACCTGTGGTGTTGAAGTCTGCAGGTGTGGTAGTGTCTGTGGGCAGATCTGTAACACATGTTGCAACACATTTTTAAAAACATGAAGAGCCAAACAGGATAGTATTATAAAACATACTCATGTGCTGCTTCAAGTGGCCACCATTGTGATGGGTCTGGCTTTTGAGAAGGAAATATATCAAAACATATTGTCGCTGTCCAACGAAAAACAAGTCTTTCCAAAATAGTAACTTTACAAACAGTGCCATCACTTTTCATGTAAGTCAATGGAACCAGATTTTTTTCAACCTATTTTGGATCATTTCTATTGGTCCCTTTATCTTGACATTTTCACACCGTGTAAACAACAGCTGTTGTATTCAAATGATGTATAAAAAAACAGAAATCAGCAAAAATGAAGATACATATTTTTCTTTGGACAGCAAATACACTACCGCTCAAAAGTTTGGGATCACAGTGAAGTGTTCTTGTTTTAATGGAGTATCTTCTTCCTTAACACAACAATGGACTGACGGGTCTCTAAAGAAAGTTGTTTCTTTCTGGTCATTGTGAGTCGGTCAGCAAACCATCAACTGCTGATCTTCAGATACTAAACTAACCTAGAATGTTGTTCTCCCTTTAATACTCACTTATTAGCAGAATGTATTTCAGCTGTGCATCACAATTGAACAAGAGTGTCCAAACAACCAATTAGCCCAATAACATCCTTAACTTGGATTGGTGGTTGTACCAGGAGATTTAGACAGAGGACTGAGAATTACTGATAATAGGACTATATGCAAAATAAGCCTCTATACAAAAATAGACTTTAATACAAACATTTTTATTCTTTAAAAATCATCTGATACACTTACATTCATTGTGAAATGGACAATATTGTTTGTGAATTGCATGAAAATTGCATGAAATGAAATTCTAAAGTGATCCTATACTTTTGAGCGGTAGTGTATATATTTCTTGAAGAGTCTCTGTGATATTACTGAACACTGTTTTGATCCTTGATGCTGAACCATTTATTTGTTCTTGTCTTTCTTACTTTGTAAAGACTTCAGGCTGCATAAATAAAAGTATTAGACTATCTAACACCTACAAAGCTGCTTTGTGAACACTGTAGCACATTTCTGTATAAGTTTGATTTCTAATGTTGTTACAATAAATATAAATAATTACAATTATAACGGCCTCATGACTTTAAACGTATATTACATAAGCGTAATAGAAACAGCTCAGTGGTGACCCCATGCTTATGAAAAAGCTTATGAGGTTTTGAAATCTCAGTAAGGCTGTACATGGTAGAACTTCCATGCAACTTTAATGACTTGAAACACACATGAAACTATATTTCACATAAGTGCATCACTTGTTCAAATGAGAACTGTTCCATACCTGCTGTGACAACGTCTCCGGTACTGTTTGAGGGTACTGTAAGACATGTTTGGACAAATTTTTAAAAACACAGAGAGCAAATGAACATTTCTTAAAATTCTTAATGAAAGTAAGGTAACAAGTGTTGTGTATCCTTTAGAAAAAATACTGAAAAATGCTCTAAATCTTATGGCTTATTTTTCACAGATACACTATTGTGCACCCAGGCTGACAAGATAAAAGCCTTTATCTTATCAATTAGTGTATTTTCACCAGTAAGAGCACCAGATATGATTAGAACAGATATAAATAATCATACATACAATACAAAGTAACATGAATATCTTATTGTAAAAGAAGTAGATCATATCTTGAGCTCCAGTTTGAAGAACAAAGTTAGGTTCCAGATTTCTCCTGGACGCCCCAGACATTGTATGAATGTATTCAGTTCCTTCAGCAGCAATCTTGATTTAGCTTAATGAAGTACTGAGCAGTCAAAGCAGGTATTAGATATCAGATAACTGTAAATAATACTGGGTTGTTTCATTTGGACTGCTAGCTGCAAAAGTTTGAGAACCTCTGAAATAGAAAAAGAACTTTAATAGGGGTTGATATAGTGTAGGACGTTACATTGCTGTGCTCCATGCTGTAGACTGGGGTTTGATTCCCCTCCTGGGTAACCACCTTACACAATCCCAATAAAAGTCCTTGGGCAAAACTTGAAAAACTATGTTCAGCTACCTGTGTATAGGTAAACTGTAACACTACCTTCACCTACCTGTGCACAGGTAAACTGTAACACTACCTTCACCTACCTGTGTACAGATAAACTGTAACACTACCTTCACCTACCTGTGTACAGATAAACTGTAACACTACCTTCACCTACCTGTGTACAGATAAACTGTAACACTACCTTCACCTACCTGTGCACAGGTAAACTGTAACACTACCTTCACCTACCTGTGTACAGATAAACTGTAACACTACCTTCACCTACCTGTGTACAGATAAACTGTAACACTACCTTCACCTACCTGTGTACAGGTAAACTGTAACACTACCTTCACCTACCTGTGTACAGATAAACTGGAACACTACCTTCACCTACCTGTGTACAGGTAAACTGTAACTCTACCTGTGTATATACTACAATACTAGCAGTCACAGTGTTGTTGTGTATGTTGTTAATGAGCAACTATATGATTATTACAGACTCTTAGTGAGACCAGTAAATATCATAAACAAGTATAGTAAGAGCTGTTACATACCTGTTGTGCTGTTGTCTGAATTTATGAAAACCAACGTGGTATCTGCGGTTACTATAACACATATTGTAACACATTTTTAAAACCAGTCTGAGAACGGCCAGAACATCTATATGACAACTTGGACAGCGCCAAAAGTTCATTTAATAATATAAAAAAAAATAATCGAAAAAGTAAATACCCCTACAAAAAATAAGTTTATTCAAGTGTACCATTAGTTTACTTCTTTTAAACTAAAAGGAAGTGAGTATGCTTTCAGTTTACCTTGTATGTACTTCTCAGTGATATACTTAACACAGTTATACTTAAGTATGCTTGGGTTATACTGACAAGTATAGAACAGTCTAAGTATATTTGGCCTTTACTTGTACTTAATCTTTTGATTGAGATAGTAGAAGTAAGTATTCTTGCTCTGCACAAAAACACGTCCAGTAGAATATTTATTTAAAATTTGATTTATAAAGATTTATAAAGATACAAATATGTTTCTTAATCTGAGTGTGTCTTATTTATTTTACGTGTGTCCACTGGTGAGTAAGTAAACATTGTTAAAATTCTATTTTAATTAGAAAAAAACCTTAAATCTAGTCATATACTTTAAAGTACAACAATAATATAAGCAGTAAATTATAAGTATTATATTAAGTTCACTTAAAGAAAACTTACAAGCTAGTAAACTAACAGTAAACCCTTAAGTTTACTTTTAGTGTAGTTACAGTACAAAAGATGTAAACTAGTTGTATACTTGGTTTACTACTCTTACACTTAAAGTGTACTTAAAAGTATACTTTTAAAAACTAGAAAGTGGACCAATTTAGTCCCAAAAAGTATTAAAATAATACATATACAAGTGTACAACTAGTTCAATGACATTAGTATAGTAACTACTTAAAGTATACTTAATAAAATGAACTTTAAGTATACTTGTTTTCTGTAAGGGTAGTCTGTAGTTAAACAGCTTAGATTAGTTCAATTGATATATACAATGATGAATCTCTGCAATATTACTCAACACTGCCGATAACACTCTATACTTTGATCTTTCAGATTGCGTAACTTAATATATTAGACTATTTAACAGAGCTGCTTTGTGAACTGTATGTTAGTACATGATAATCTCCTCCTAGATCCTTGTTATCTACGATATCATCTCTATCCAAAGAAGAATATGTGTAAGCACTCCTGCTCAGCACCACCAGAGGTCTCTGTCCCCTGAATAGAGGTGACCTAGAATGCACATGCACCTGTACCTCGCTTTACACACACCTGTAGCTCATCACAGCCAAGCTTTTTAAACCCTTCTCTGCTCCTGGAGAACACTATGATTCTGGGGGGTCTGCTCTATTCACTGCTCAGACAGGACTTCGCTCCTGGAGAACACTATGATAATGGGGGTCTGCTCTATTCACTGCTCAGACAGGACTTCGCTCCTGGAGAACACTATGATTACGGGGGTCTGCTCTATTCACTGCTGAGACAGGACTTCGCTCCTGGAGAACACTATGATTACGGGGGTCTGCTCTATTCACTGCTCAGACAGGACTTCGCTCCTGGAGAACACTATGATTACGGGGGTCTGCTCTATTCACTGCTCAGATAGGACTTTGCTCCTGGAGAACACTATGATTCTGGGGGGTCTGCTCTATTCACTGCTCAGATAGGACTTCGCTCCTGGAGAACACTATGATTACGGGGGTCTGCTCTATTCACGGCTCAGACAGGACTTTGCTCCTGGAAAACACTATGATTACAGGGGTCTGCTCTATTCACTGCTCAGACAGGACTTCGCTCCTGGAGAACACTATGATTACGGGGGTCTGCTCTATTCACGGCTCAGACAGGACTTTGCTCCTGGAAAACACTATGATTACGGGGGTCTGCTCTATTCACTGCTCAGACAGGACTTCGCTCCTGGAGAACACTATGATTACGGGGGTCTGCTCTATTCACTGCTCAGACAGGACTTCGCTCCTGGAGAACACTATGATTACGGGGGTCTGCTCTATTCACTGCTCAGACAGGACTTCGCTCCTGGAAAACACTATGATTACGGGGGTCTGCTCTATTCACTGCTCAGACAGGACTTCGCTCCTGGAGAACACTATGATTACGGGGGTCTGCTCTATTCACGGCTCAGACAGGACTTCACTCCTGGAGAACACTAGGATTACGGGGGTCTGCTCTATTCACTGCTCAGACAGGACTTCGCTCCTGGAGAACACTAGCTCTTCATACTTGCACATAAAAGCACACATAACTTTTATTTTTTATTCTTTAACTATAAAAATATTTTTATCTACTTCAACTTATATTGTTATACTTTGTATATTTTGTATATATATATATATATATATTTTTTTTTTTAATTTTTTTTTTTTTATTTCTTTTATTTGTTATCTTATCTATTGGTGAATGGAGGAACAGCAAAGTAAGAATTTCATTGTACAGTGTAACTGTCTGTTCTGCTGTACATATGACAATAAAACTCTTGAATCTTGAATCTATGATTACGGGGGTCTGCTCTATTCACTGCTCAGATAGGACTTCGCTCCTGGAGAACACTAGGATTATGGGGGTCTGCTCTATTCACTGCTCAGACAGGACTTTGCTTCTGGAGAACACTATGATAACGGGGTCTTCTCTATTCACTGCTCAGACAGGACTTTCCTCTTGGAGAACACCATGATTCTGGGGGGTCTGCTCTATTCACTGCTGAGACAGGACTTTGCTCCTGGAGAACACTATGATTACGGGGGTCTGCTCTATTCACGGCTCAGACAGGACTTCGCTCCTGGAGAACACTATGATTACGGGGGTCTGCTCTATTCACTGCTCAGACAGGACTTTGCTCCTGGAAAACACTATGATTACAGGGGTCTGCTCTATTCACTGCTCAGACAGGACTTCGCTCCTGGAGAACACTATGAATAAGGGGGTCTGCTCTATTCACGGCTCAGACAGGACTTCGCTCCTGGAGAACACTATAAATAAGGGGGTCTGCTCTATTCACTGCTCAGATAGGACTTCACTCCTGGAGAACACTATGAATAAGGGGTGTCTGCTCTATTCACTGCTGAGACAGGACTTCACTCCTGGAGAACACTATGATTACGGGGGTTCTGCTCTATTCACTGCTGAGACAGGACTTCGCTCCTGGAGAACACTATGAATAAGGGGTGTCTGCTCTATTCACTGCTCAGATAGGACTTCGCTCCTGGAGAACACTATGATTACGGGGGTTACCATCTCCTGCTGCTATCTAAATACTGACACTATAGGCTCCCCTGGTTCTCTCTGGTTCTACCGCTTATCATGTCCAGTGCATTGCTATTCACTACACTCTGTTGTTATTCAATAAACAAGCCTGCTAATGGATCTCACCTTTGCTTCCAAACGTCCTGACTCGTTACAATATGTATCTTTATTTTTGTTGAATATAATTTCTGTGTGTCACATGAACACAACCACCGCCCTTTATGTTTGTTAAAAATTTCACACTGAATGGACCAATACAAATGTTCCAAAATAGCTTTGGAAAATTTCTGGATCCATTGGCTTGCATTAAAATTAAAGAAGGTTTTTGGTCTCTCCTGTAAAGTTATAAACTTGCATGTTATTTTTTAGAAAGCAACGATATAGGGAAGTAGAACTTACAGTAACACATTAAACTACTCAGGGCCTCAAGACTGTGAAGCATGTAAAGTATGCTCAAGGAGATATTTGCCAGTTTGCATAACGTGACATAAAGGTTAAGCAACAAGGATTGCGCTTACATGCACTTAATATTGCAATCATAATCAGATTCCTACATCGCTCACGGAAACAGCCTACTCAGATTTCCTAGACTTAAGGTCAATAGAAATTCTGATTAAGGTCAATAGAAAATCTGATTAAGGTCAATAGAACTCTGGTAAATAGAGTTGTATTTTGGCTCAGTAACCAGATTTCTCAGGGTTTGAAAACTCTCAATCCAATTTTTTTGACAATTTCTTTGTCAGCATTGAACCACAAAATGGAAACAAAACACTTTTGGAGCAATGCTAAAACCATACATGCTGGACATACTTCTTTTTCTAGATGCTGTAGGTTGTTTTCAGGTTTTTGAAAATAGCTATGGCCTGAGTTTCACGTAACATTGAGGTAGTGTCTTAATCTATGAGTTTATTGGCTGGTTGCAAAGCAGAAATCCAATTGCTGCCCACCTTAATCTGATTAGTCAGTGTATGTAAACATCCTGATTTGATTATTATTAAATTATTAAACGCATTAAACTTAATGTATTTTTTTTATTTGCTATGATTAAAAGATGGGTAGCACTTCATAGATCAGTTAGAACAATAATAAGTTTCACTCGTAGTGGTAATTAGTTACAGTACTAAATTGGTAGTATCATGGTAATAATATATAATGAGATTAAAATCGTATATCCCTTTAAGTTGTTAATTAATAAGTTAGTAATTATAGTGTAAATAGTGGGTAATAAAATTGTAACAAGTTGTAATTATTTGAAAATCATGCTTATTTACTGGCTGTTAAAATATAATATATTAGTAATAGTTTTGGTAGCTAGTCATAGTACTAAATGGGGCATTTCATGCTAACAAGTTATAATTTCATAAAGATTTTATGTCCTCTTTAGTTGTTAATTTATGATAAATTAGTAATTACAGAATAACTAGTGAGTGATAAAATTATTGTAATAAAACCTAAAAATCATTTATGAATTTATTGATTCTTAATAAATAAAATGTTAGTATTTGTAGTGGCAACAACTTAGTGGCAATAAGTTATAATTACATAAATGTTGGTCCTTTTTAGTTATTAGTTATGAGTATTAATTATGGTAACTCGTAAGTAATACAATGTTAAAACAAGATTTAATAACCTATAAATAATCTTTTTATTTACTGTTTTTTATTAACTAGTATGTTAGTAATTGTTGTGGTAAGCAGTTGGTAATACATTGATAATGTTAATAAGTTATAATTATAAAAAAGTCTTAAACCTTCTTTAACTGTCAATTAATAATAAGTCATTGTAGTGTAACTAGTGGGTAATAACATGGTAACAAGTTGTATTGACCTAAAAATTTAACGCTTGTTTTCTGGTTGTTAAATAAGTAGTATGTCAGTAATTGTTGTGGTAAATATTTGGTAATACATTGGTATAATAATCGTAATACAATTATATATAATTGCCTAAAAGTGTAATGCCCTTTGTAGTTGTTAATTAATGATAACTGGTGGGTAATAACATGGTAACAAGTTGTATTAACCTAAAAAAATTAATGCTTGTTTTCTGGTTGTTAACATATAATAAGTTAGCAATATTTTATGATGCCATGTTGATAATAAAATGCAAAATATAGCTTGAGCAAACTCTAATTATCTATAAATAAAATGACAATTTTCTAGTTGATTTTAAATAACTATTTAATAATTCACTATTACAGTAAAAATGGGTCATACTAAACAATTACAACTACAAATTGGCTATTTCAACCCTTATTACTCCAAAAACAGTGGAGTAGTTTGCTGAAATATAGTGTTATTTCTGTAAATAACTACTAAATTCTACTTAGTTTCCTACATGTTATGTATATATACCACCAGGTGCAGTATGATGTTTATATATGTTAATATACGTAATATAAGTTATTTTGCCTTAACAATTTTTTAGATTACCTTTAACTTTAGGTTTACTAAAATAAGCCATTGTTACTATTACAATTAACAACATATTATAATTATCATAATTATACCATAGTATTACCTATTTATTACTGATCTTTAAAGTAAACTGCTACCAAAATAAATTTTTCAAAAGCTCAGTGATGAGAGCGTTTATAGTGTAATTACCTGTTGTCTTCGCAAGTCCACCTATGTGATAATAAAAAAAAGGTAATAAATGTTTAGCACAATAACTGTAAATTAAATTAAAAACCAACATATTAATGTTTGTAATGAAAAAAACAAACATACTCATCAGTAATATGAGAGCCACTGCCTTCAGGGACACCACCGGCATTGTAACTGAACACTTCATTGTCGCAAACACTTCTAAATGATTAAACTCTGGAATAAAATAATTAGTGATTAAGATCTTGTTCTAGTATCTGTGCAATCACCATCATCCTCACCATCATAAAACATCATAAACAGTATCTGGATCCCTTACCTTAAAGAGGAGAGTGCTGCATCGTATTCCCAAGACCAGCTCAAACTAAAACACTTTCACCTGTCGTCAAGTTTTATTGCTTTCAACCAACCAAACCTGCTTTCTGTAGAACTGGTGGGGAATCTGCTTCCTTGTAGGAGATTCCCGAACTGCTGTGAACTTTGAGAGAAACCTCTGATCAACATCGATATCAACACAATCTTATGTTTGTTTGGTTAATTTTGGTCTGTTTTTCAAACGTAATCCTATTATTTCAAAGATTTGTGAAGTTGTGAAGAATTTCGTCCTGCAGTGATAAAAAATTAAACACAATAGTTGCATAGTTTCATGTTGACTCAACAAATTTGTTTTACTAAATCCAAATTTTTAAACAGCTATATACAGCAACTGGTCCAATAATTTCAAAACAAACTTGAAAAAAAAGAAAAAGAACTGTCTATATACGACAATCGCAACACATCCTTTACAGAAAACAATTACACCACTGAACTAGATCTCTTTAACCCAAAAAGTTATTTAAATTAATTACTTATTCTATCAAGGCCATTTTTGGAGTAAAACTAGTTCAACTGCATTTTACTACATGAAGTAGTGTTTTTAGGCTGTACAAACAAAGCTATTTTGGTACAACTAAAAAAAAACCATGTAAGGCATTGAACTAGTTTTGTTCTACCCCAACAAAGTAGTTTTAATGAATTACTTATTCAATCAAAGTAATTCTTGAAGTAAAGCTAGTTAAACTGCATGTTACTACATGAAGTAGTGTTTTTAGGCCGTACAAACAAAACTTTTTTGGTTCAGCCTAAAAAAATCACTTAATGTAAGCCATTGAGCTAATTTTGTTCTACCCCAACAAAGTAGTTTTAATGAATTTCTTATTTAATCAAAGCCATTCTTGAAGTAAAACTAGTTATACTGCATGTTACTACATGAAGTAGTGTTTTTAGGCTGTACAAACAAAACTTTTTTTGGTACAACCTAAAAAAATCACCTAATGTAGGCCATTGAGCTAGTTTTGTGCAACTCCAGCAAAGTAGTTTTAATGAATTATTTATTCAATCAAAGTAATTTTTGGAGTAAAACTAGTTAAACTGCATGTTACTACATGAAGTAATGTTTTTAGGCTGTACAAAAAAAACTTTTTTGGTACGACCTAAAAAAGATAATTTCATGTAAGCCATTAAACTAGTTTTGTTCTACCCCAACAAAGTAGTTTTAATTAATTACTTATTCAATCAAAGCCATTCTTGAAGTAAAACTAGTTAAACTGCATGTTACTACATGAAGTAGTGTTTTTAGGCTGTACAAACAAAACTTTTTTTGGTACAACCTAAAAAAATCACTTAATGTAAGCCATTGAGCTAGTTTTGTGCAACTCCAATGAAGTAGTTTTAATGAATTATTTATTAGATCAAAGTAATTTTTGGAGTAAAACTAGTTTAATTGTTACTAAGTGAAGTAATGTTTTAGGCTGTGCAAGTGAACCAATGTTAACAGTGCTCTTTTGCTAAAACCTACATATTGAAGGTGGGGGTTGGACATAATGTGGCCTTTGCAAAAGTTTTTTGCAAATAAGTAAACAGCAAAGCATTTGTAGACAATTTCCAAAAAATGCTTAATTGGTACAATCTGTAACCACACTGCTGTGTTGACAAGCAGCTGAATAGTTTCATTCAACCTAGAAATGTAGTTTGATTCTTTCAATCAAGTATCCATCCATCCATCCATCCATCCATTATCAACTGCTTGTCCGGAGATCCGGGTTGTGGGGGTAGCAATCTAAGCACAGACTTCCCTCTCCCCAGCCACCTCCTCTAGCTCCTTCGGGTTCCTCGCGATGTGGAGGAGTAGCGGCTTGACTTTGAGTCTCCCCCGTATTATCGAGCTCCTCACCCTATCTTTGAGGCTGAGACCCAACCCCCTCGCTTGGAGAAAACCTTATCTGCGATCTTGTTCTTTCAGTCACTACTTAAAGCTTGTGACCTTTGGGTTAGGAACTTGGTTGGGGGGATGGATGTGTCCCACCCAATATCAGAAACAGGTAGATTTCACGTTTTGGCAGCCTTTGTAATTCACGTGCTGTGGTTGTTAGATGGTCTGGTTCTTTCACTGTGTTAAGGCTTGTGTTCAGATGCCTGTTCAGAAATATCCTGCAGTCAGCAGCTTCACTGACCCGAGCTCTCACCTCGCTGGAGCGTCGGGTGGTTCTCCTCTCGGTCAGACATGTCCGGAACACCTCCACAGGGAGGCGTCCAGAAGGCATCCTAACCAGATGCTCGAACCACCTCAACTGGTTTCTCTCTAAATGGAGGAGTAGCGGCTTGACTCTGAGCATCCCCCGTATAATCAAGCTCCTCACTCTATCTCTGAGGCTGAGACCCGACATCCCACTGAGGAAACTCATTTCCATGATTCTTTTGGTCACTACCCAGAGCTTGAGACCACAGGTAAGAGTAGGATCGTAGATTGACCAATAAATAGAGAGCTTCGTCTTTTAACTAAAACTTAACTAAAAACAGTCATTAGTGGACCGGCCACCAACCTCGCTTCATGGGGACGCCTATGGGAAGGCTCAGCGGGGTGGAGGTGAATGCCGGGCAGGTCAGAGGGACTGTAGATCCTCTTGGTCTCCAGGGAGTGAGACAGGACCCCGCTGTGGAGAAGCCAAGTCTGGTTGGACCTGTGGAGAGACCCTTTAGCGACAGCCCAGAGACCACAGATGGGTAAGTGCTGAACCAAACAGTGCTGCCGCCGCTAGCACTGATGACGGTCAGCTGTGGGAGATCTGTTGCTGTGGTGATGTGCGTGTGAGAGAGGGGTGTGTGTTTGTGTACGGAGCTACCTAAAATTACGGGGACTGCGATCTTCCAGCAGAGTGGGCTGGAGGGCTTACACCTCAACTTGAGGCAGGAGGTCATTTCCGACCTGGAGTGGGCACTAACCCTTTTCCGACGGAGGACCACAGTCATGGATTTGGAAAAAAATCACTTCATGTATTTCATGTAAGCCAGTGAGCTACTTTTGTTCAAGTCAAAGAATGTACTTTGAATTCTTTCAATCAAAGTAATTTCCAATTAAACTTTGTTCAGTTACTTGTTACTACATGAAGCCGTTTTTTAGGGTTTACCAGCGAAGCACTTTTCACACTGCAAGAATGCATTACTCCCTTCAACGTATCACCATGAACTTGAACACCAGTGTAGTGTGAACATGTGAACATAACATGACCAGGATAATACAGTAAACACCATCACTGACAGATATACAGGAATGGAACTCATTATTCACCAGCTGTATTGAAATGAGACGAGGAGTCAGTGCAGTTTACTGTGGGTTTATTTCCGTACAGACACGGGAAGTGCATTTCTGCAGAACAGCATTAATCTTCACCCTGTCAAAGTTTACTGGTGGCATAAGTGAAGATGCATGTGACTCTGTCAGAATGTAACCTTGAACCTTCATATTTGTCATTTTTCAGTGTTTGATATATCATTTTAAATGACCCGTTGCTGTTAACTTTGCGTATAAATGATTATGGGTCAAAAGAAATTGAATCTGTGAATTTACTTGACATCTCATTTAATTGACTAACATTAGAAGTTGTTTACATTGTTGGATTGTATTTTTAAAAATTTGGAAGTTCGAAAAGTATGGAAAGACAGGTGGCCAGGATAGGCACGGGAAGGTCCTGGCTATGTTATCCCCGGCTGTGGGGGGCTTTTATGACAACCCTAGGCTCAAGAACCAGACCCTGCAATGTTATCTTTAGACCCCCTAGGCTCGAGAACCACTCCACCCAGAAGTTTGCGACGTGGCCAGGTAGGCCCATTTGGCCCGGAGGCGTAGGAAGGAGGGCCATAAAAGACAAGCAAGCACAGTCATCTTTGAGACCAGGTTCAGACCAGGTTCAGACCAGGTTGGACCAGGGCAGACCAGGGTGTGAAAACAGCTTAAACCCTGGACTGGTCTCCCTCTTCATTCTGACGGCTAAAACGAAGATACATCAACATTATATGTACCATTAGGTTGCTGTCTTGCTCTAAGGGGAAGGGATCTTTGGGACAATATCGTTCACCAGTTTCCCAGCAAATCCCACCACAAACAGGTTGGCGTAATCAGATCTGCCGTGGAACTTCATTCAGAATGTCTTGCAGTTTGGCTGCCGATTGATCTGTCCAGTGCAAGACCTTCCTCTGAAGCAGAATCTTCTATTTCAGCCTATTGGTATGAAGATGATGGCATCATGATCCAGCTTACCAAACTGTGGATGAGATTGTGCTTTATAGCTGTCCTTGAACAAAATGGTGGGGCAGATGATGTGTTGATCAAATTTAGGCACTGCAGGTTTGAGGTTGGTGCTGTTGAGAACTACAATTAGCGCAGCGTCCCGGTGTTGCATCTGAAAGTGTTTGAGAGCATCGCGAAGTTCATACAATGCCGTGTCCATGATATCAACAGAGCTAACTATGATGGAAATGAATTCCTGAGGAATGTAGAAGGCTTCAAAACTTGAGGGTGAACAGCTGCAGGTTAGATGAAGAGGAACATCTGAGAGTATCAGTGCTGGCATTGGTGTGCTGGCTGCTGTTCAGTATAACAACACCTTCTACCTCCCCTCAACTTCCCTGACTCCACTGTCTTGGCCATACAGTATACCGAGAAGCTTGGCCATCAGGATGGCATGGTTTGGTACCGCTGGACTCAGCCATGACTTGGGACTTTGAAGATTGTAGTCCCAAATGTCCCTCTGGAACTTGATCCTGGTCTAGAGATCATCAAGCTTGTTCTCCAGGGATTGGATGTTGGCCAACAGCATGCTGGGCAGGGGTGCTCAACTAATGCTTTACACTATTGGCCTTCGTTCTCCCTCAGGATCTCACTCGGCCAGCGTTGATCCAGAGTTAAGAACGCTGGAAGTTGAGTGCATTATAGTTAATGGAAACAAGAATCTTTCTATCGTAGCTAATGTAAGCCATCGTGAAAAGAAAAATAAATAGAAATAGAAATAAATAGAAAAAGGCAAAGTGTGGTCAGAGCAGGCGTGACGCCAGCTAACCACACCGCCATCTTGTTTCTGTTCCATATCTGCCAGTTCAGTTAACAGTTCAATATAGAGAATGTGCTATTTAGTTTAGTTTTTGAAGACAAACTGTTGCATAACTAGTGTGGTAGTCAAGGCTGCTAGAGTCAAAACTGAGATCAGGACACATTTAGTTAGAGATAAGACCATTGTTGTCAAAGAGTCAGGGACCGATTCTGATCTGGTCTCAGAGGACGTTTGGAACCAATGATTATTAACAAACAAATAATTCTCAGTTAAACCAACATAGAAACAGTCATCCTCAATACACTGCAGTGGCTTTCAATCCAAATTTGACCAAAAAATTAATTTGAAATATAAAAATATTGTTAAAAACTTGCAAAAATAAAACATTATTATTCTATAGAGCTAATTATGTTTACACGCTCGACATGAACAGAGGAAATGCAGCACTGAATACGCAACTCTGGGCTACACATGTGGGTGAGAACTAAAAACCAGATCGAATCAACTGGATTGGAGCCATTTTCTGTCTCTAACTAACCCCAGCTTAGCCAGTCAGATCAGATTCCATGCGGGTATTAAATGTTTCAGAGCGTGAGGGTTCCTGCCTATTTTAGCACAACAATGATTTTTAAATGGTAGAGTCAATATCACACGAAACAAACTCTCTACCACTCAAAAGGATGAGGCTGACTCAAAAAAGGTTGACTCATTTTGCCCTTAAATCTGTTCTTATTGCAGATGGATTTTTATATATATATATATATATATATATATATATATTTATTTATTTATTTATTGGGACCATATTGTCCTCCAGTTTCCCAGCAAATTCCACCACAAACAAGTTGACGTCATCAGATCTGCATTGGGACTTCATTTAGAAATTCTTGCAGGACGGCCGCTGATTGATCGGTCCAGTGCAAGACCTTCCTCTGAACCAGAATCTTATATTTCAGCCTTTATATATTGATACGAAGAAGGTGGCATCATGGTCCAACTTTCCAAACTGTGGATGAGATTGTGCTTTATAGCTGTCCTTGAACAAAATGTAACAGTGGTCTAGGGGCAGATGATGTGTTGATTGAATTTAGGCTCTGCACGTTTGAGGTTGGTGCTACTGAAAACTACAATGTCGTTTACACTGAGTAAAAATTTAATGATGAATGGACCAATAGAAATACTCGAAAATAGCTTGGAAAAAACTCTGGTTCCATTGACTTCAATTGAAAATAAAGTATGTTTTTGGTCTGTCCTGTAAAGTTGCAATTTTGGAGATTCTTGTTTTTCATTGGACAGTGATGATATATAAATAATATGACATAATGTCTAAGCTACTACAGTTCTACACAGTTCGCACATCCATGCTGGTCATCCATGGTGTCTTCCAGCTCTTCCAGCACAGAGAATGTGCTGCTCAGGTGGACTTGGTGCAGGGTGATGGTCGGCGCGCCTACTGCTACTCATAGCCCCACCGGCAGTAGACCACAGCTCAGCCAGCCACGGCATGGAGCAGAACACCTACCGAACTTTGGGTTTAGGCCCTAGCCAGGGGTTAGCCAGGGATCCTCAACCTGATCTGTCATAGCAGCTGCTTGAGGGACACCATCCAACCCGCTGGTAATCGTGCCTGAGTTGATGCTGGTGATGCACAGCCATCGCACCTAGCTAACTGGAGGCATGGTATAGGCCAAGAAATAAGAGGTCAGTGTGTTAGGCCAATGCAGGAGCTTGGCTGAATAAAACTCAAACAGAGATTATAGAGATTATAGAGATCTCCTCTATATCCCTCACAGCCTCATACACTCCCACTAAGTTCCCTATATATGTTGTTACACTTACAAACACCGATCAGCCTGTAGTTCATCTGATTCTCTGAATACATTGTTTATCCCCTTTCACTCTGTTCTTTAATGATCAGGACCCCACAGGACCACCACATTAGGTACTATTAGTGGGGTGGATCATTCTGTCATTGATAGACTGAGAATAGTACAACAACTAGCAATATCCAGTCAACAGTGTCCTGTGGGCAGCGTCCTGTGACCACTGGTGAAGGACTAGAGGATCACAAAGTAGATCAGCAGATGAGCTACTGTCTCTGACTTTACATTTACAAGGTGGACCAGCAATGTAGGCGTGTCTAATGGAGTGGCAAGGAGCACAATGCTGTCGCTGCAGTGCTGAGAATGACCCACCACCCAAATAATATCTGCTCTGTGGTGGTGCTTTAAGGGTCCTGATCATTAAAGAACAGGGTAATAAAGTATACAGAGAATCAGATGAACTAGAGTCTGTAAGTGGAGCTCCTATACGCTCAGTGGAGCTGATACAGTGGACAGTGTGTGAAGATACAATAAGATGGTTTTAATGTTATGGCTGATCGTTGTATGTTGCTACAGTTTTGCAGACCAGTGTGTTTCTAATTATCTACAGCTTCCTTGCACATCTGTACACAATCCGTGACCTCTGTACTTGGGGATCTGGCCTTTTGCTTGAAGCTAGCATGTTCAGACCTTCTGATTTATTTTCTTCCTCATTTTTCTGAACCTCCCTTGGTCACACCTCTCCCTATGTCTTTATTTATCTACTCACCATCTTCTTTATTCTGTCCCTCATCCATCTCTTTTTCCTACCACCTTATTTCAAGCTGTCCTGCTCCTCAGCTCCCAGTCCTGTTGGATCCTTCCACCACAAACTCAGTCTTTAACTTTATCTGTTACCCCTGGTTATTCCAAAGCTTGCTAATGCTGAACTCTCCGGGTACGTCCGAAATTGCCTACTAGTCAGTAGGTACTAGATTAGAGCCAGTACGTACTGCCCGAGTGGCAGACTAGTAGGCAGTTTCAGTAGGCGAGTTTTAGTAGCCACACAATCTCGGACGCACTACGTCCACCAAGGGCGTAGGAGCGGGTTTGACATTTGCTAATATGAATCAAAGCCCACCCTATCCCCTAAATATTACCTATAACCTGAATCCACTGTAGGTAAGGTAGTAAATAACTGTATGTTAAAACAACATTTGTGGAATTACAGTAAATTACTAATAAATAAACTAAATATAACATTATCTGTATGTCTGATTATTATTAGATAAATCAAATTAAAGCTCACTTTACAAACTAAACTAGATACTCCACATTACACGGTACTGCTGTCAGAAAACAGTATAAACAGTAAACAGACCACCTGCAGCATTAGCCTGCTAAACTAAAATAAACCCTCAGACAGTCGGAATAAAGAGTACAATAACAGAATAAAGAGTGATCAGAAATATGGACTGCTGATAATGACTGCTGTCTTTTAGTGGTTAAAATAATTGGTTTAACCATGTAATCTCTATATTTTTAACTTTCCAGCTTGTCAGAGACAAATTATTACAAACAATGTTTTTTTTTACTATAATCTTAGGGGTATAATAATTACTATAATATATGGGTGCTGTAAATCTAAACTAGGGCTAGCTACGCCCCTGGTCTGCAGTTTGGGACGTGGCCAGAATATAAACAAAAGTTAATATAAACAGCTAACCCAACCTCTCCTAGTCTGTTACCATAACAACACATTATACTAAAGCCATTTTATTACAGTATATTTTGCTAATCACTGCTCTCAGCACTGACCTCACGTTTAAAGCTGACGTGAGCTACCCCACGCTCCAGCGAGGCGAGAGCTCCGGTGAGTAAATCTGCTGACTAACAGGCATCTCACCACAATCCTTAACAAAGTGAAAGACCACCTAACAACCAGAGTCTGTTGCTAACAACAAACACAGCGTGTGAATTGTGAAGGCTGCCAAAACGCGCCTTTAAAATTAAAGTGTTTTTAAACAGTTTCCGCTTTTTCTGTGGTTTAATTTTTAGGTGGGACAAATCTACCTGTTTCTGATACTGGGTGGGACACACCCCCCTAATCCCCCCACTTCCTATGCCAATGACGTCCACCATCTTGCCAACGTCCTGTGACGCAAGACCACCACCGTAAACGTCCCAGTATTTATTTAAAAGCCCCGTTTACAGATTTAGATCTTATTTGTGACCCTGACCTGCGTATTGTCTAAATATGTCCTCACACGGTGTCGAGTTGTAGCTCAGAGAAGACTTTTCACTTTGAATTCATCTACGTCTCCCAGAATCTTGGTGTTGTACATTTTTTTTATAAACCATAGCATTTGTTCGAAGCTGAATAAACAGAATACGCCGGAGCTCGTGGGAAAGTCGTGTATTGGGCTTCACACAAACCCTGGACTTAACCTGGGAACTTCTATACGAGAACCAATGTCCACCCAGAGAATTACGACTGGCCAGGTGTACCACATGGGCCAGAAGAAGCAGGAAGTCGGGCCTATAAAAGACAATGCAGTCGGAGATACGATTGAGACCAGGGCTTGAGAGCTCTCAGAGAACGTTGGTACTGGAGTCCTAAGGATAAAAGCTTTTACTCTGAACTGGTCTCTTTCTTCATTCTGACGGCAAAAACGAAGTTACGACAATGGGATAGCGCAGGGTGCTGTGTTCGCCTACTTAAAAATGCCTGCCGATTCAGGAGGTCATCCGGGTACTGTTCACCAACTACTCGATGTCTACTGAGTATTCAGACATACCAGCCTCACTTGCCCACTGATTTCGCCTATTGAGTAGTAGGCAAGTAGGCAATTTCGGACACACCCTCTGTGTTTATTTTCTTTTTTTCCAAGCTATTTCAAAGCATTTCTGTTGGTCCATTCATCATGAACTTTCCGCTTAATGTAAACGGCAGCTTCGCGTTTAAATGAGGTAGAAAACTTAAAACCAACAAAAAAATAAAGATACATGTTTTTCATTGGACAGCGACTATATATTACATTTAGTTATTGAGTCTTATGTGCACTATAGGTCTTAAAGGATGTGCAGGACTACGGAAGGACTATTTGATATATTTTTATATATGTGACACACATCGTTTATTTTTTCTGAGCAGTATGGACTCACACTCGGTGCTTTCTACATCATACATGTGATCATAGGCTGACGGCATATGTGGTTTGAAGCCATGCACTGTTAATGAGAATGGAGAGATGGGCCATCGTTCCATATTAAAATATACGGCGGTCAAAAACTACAATAAAAGAAAGCTGATTATTTGAAAAAGTCTGTAAATTCAAAAATATCTATGTATTGAGATTGATTAAACTGCTGAAAAGCTTGGACTGAACTGGAATTTGAGGTTTAATTGGGAAACGATTTCCAATATTGTACTAATTCAAAGAGATATTCAAATATTTATACATATATTTGTGGTTTGTTCTATAAAATTAGAGATAAGACCCCATATATTACACAAACATTTTCACAAGGAAATGTTTTTTTTATAAATTGAAAGTATTCAAAGCATTGCATCGCGAGGCAGTTACTGGAACTATGTAAACCAAGTGGAACTACATTTCTGGAGGGCCGGATTCTTCCCCCAGCACGTACGCCGAATGAGTCATTTTGTGCATATAATAGCAGTGTAGCTCTGAAGCCCCCTAGAGCAGCAGTTATGTAAATGACAGGGAAGTAAATCTCTCATGTCACGAAGAGTGGAACTATAGGAACTTATCCTTGCCCATGAAATTGTTCTGTTTATTTTGAAATCTCACATTTCACCACCCCAGTTAGATCTGATAAATGTGTTCCAGTTCAGAATTATTTTAAACAACGCATTGAACAGGCAGATGTGATTAGATTAAGTACATACACAGCAAAGGAATATAGACAATGCATCTTGGGCCCACCCTTAGTAGCAGGGGCCCCAAAACTGCTTTCCTTGCAATTACTAGTATACAGTCCAATTCAAATAATAGCCTAAAACAACCAAAATAACTGGTATCTACATTCATAACTGGTTAGGCTTCTAGATTTAGAAGGTTGTGGACTGGGATATATTTTTGCCTTCACACTAACCATTTCCCACACTTTCCCAATTAAGATTCAAGATTCAAGATTCAAGAGTTTTATTGTCATATGTACAGCAGAACAGACAGTTACACTGTACAATGAAATTCTTACTTTGCTGCTCCTCCATTCACCAATAGATAAGATAACAAATAAAAGAAATAAAATATATATATACAAAATATACAAAGTATAACAATATAAGTTGAAGTAGATAAAAATATTTTTATAGTTAAAGAATAAAAAATAAAATTTATGTGTGCTTTTATGTGCAAGTATGAAGAGCAGCAGCCATAAAGTGCAAGTTGCAAGTAACGAATGTAAACAATAGTGTTTGTGTGAGTAGTGAATGTAAACAGTATTCTGACAGTACAGTGAGTGTAAGGTGCAGTTTAAATCAGACCAGTTAAAACCAGTTCAGAAAGGAGAGGTTAGAGAGGTAGTGCGTGAGGTGTTCACAAGCCTGATGGCCTGTGAGTAGAAACTGTTTGTCAGTCTTGTGGTCCTGGACTTCACACTCCTGTAACGTCTGCCTGAAGGTAAACGTGTGAAGAGTGTGTGCTGGGGGTGTGTACTGTCCCTGATTATGTTGTGGGCCCTCCTGGTGACCCTGGTGTGGTAGATGTTCTGTAGTGAGGGGAAGGCTGCTCCTGAGATGGACTGTGCAGTTTTGATCACACGCTGGAGAGCCTTTCTGTCCTGAGCAGTAGAGTTTCCATACCAGACGATGATGGAGCTGGTAAGAACACTCTCAATCATACTCCTGTAGAAGGTGCTGAGAATTTTGGTTGGCATACTGGGACTTCCTGATGATGATCTGAGTGTTGTGGGACCAGCTGAGATCCTCACTGATGTGAATGCCAAGAAACTTAAAGGTTTTCACCCTCTCTACCTCAGTCTCCCCTATGTACAGGGGGGTGTGTAGCTCTCGCTTCCTCCTTGGATCAACAATCATTTCCTTGGTCTTGTCTGCATTCAAGGAAAGATTGTTGTCATGACACCAGGCCACCAGCTCAGCCACCTCCTTCCTGTACGCTGTCTCTTCCCCACCAGTGATCAGTCCAATGACTGTAGTATCATCAGCAAATTTGATGATGCTGGTGTTGTTCTGGGAGGCCACGCAGTCGTATGTGAAGAGCGTGTACAGAAGGGGGCTCAGCACACAGCCTTGAGGGACCCCTGTGCTCACTGTTTTTGTGCTGGATGTGCAGCTGCCGACTCTGACTGACTGGGGTCTGTCTGTTAGAAAGTTCAGCACCCAGTTGCAGAGGGCTGGTGTCAGTCCGAGGGTGAGGAGCTTTTCTGAGAGTCTGTGTGGGATGACCGTGTTGAATGCTGAACTGTAGTCAATAAAGAGCATTCTGACATATGTGTCCTTGCCCTCCAGGTGTGTGAGGGCTTTGTGAAGAGTAGCGTTGATTGCGTCGTCTGTAGACCGGTTCCGGCGGTATGCGAACTGTAAAGGATCTACTGTGTTGGGAATGGTCTTCCGGATGTGAGTCATGACTATCCTCTCGAAGCACTTCATCACGATTGAAGTGAGTGCAACAGGGCGATAGTCACTTAGGCATCTCACATTACTTTTCTTTGGGAGGGGCACGATGGTGGTGGTCTTAAAACAGGATGGCACAAAAGCTTGCGTGAGTGACAGATTGAATATGTCTACAAACACATCAGCCAGTTCTGATGAGCAAACCCTGAGCGCACGCCCGGGGATGTTGTCTGGGCCTGCTGCTCTGCGTGGGTTGATTCTCATCAGGTTCCTGCGCACATCCACTGTTGTTACAATGAGTGATGGGTTCTGTGTGCTCTCCTTGGCCGCAATGTCCTTCAGTTGGTCAAGGTTGAAGACATCGAAGCGAGCATAGAACTCATTCAGCTCATCAGGCAATGCAGAATGGCTGGTTGTGAGTGCCGTGCTTGTTTGTTGATGGTTGGTGATACGGTGCAGTCCTTGCCACATGCGCCGGGAGTCTGCTGTGGTGTAGTAGCCCTCCAGCTTCAGCCTGTACTGTCTCTTAGCTTCTCTGATAGATCTACGCAGGTCGTATCTAGACCTTTTGTAGTCATCAGCGTTGCCAGAGAGAAATGCAGTCTGGCGAGCACGTAGCATGGACCGAACTTCACCATTTATCCATGGTTTTTGGTTGGGGTACTTTATGCAGCGCTTTGAAGGGACAATGGTTTCAATGCAGCTGCTGATGTAACCAGTTACCCCAGAAGCATAGTCCTCTAGATCAACAGAACCATCCTCTCTCACAGCAGCAGTTCTAAACACATCCCAGTTTGTACTGTCAAAGCAGTCCTGAAGCACTGAATCAGTTTCTTCATTCCACACTTTAACAGTTTTACTCACTGGAAGTGACCGCTTGAGGAGTTGTCTGTATGCTGGGTAGAGGAAGACGGAGATGTGATCGGACTGTCCGAAGTGTGGCCGAGGCACAGCTCTGTAGGCCCCCCTCACGTTGCTGTAGGCTTGGTCAAGTAAGTTGTTCTCCCTCGTCGGGAAGCTCACGTGCTGATGGTACTTGGGGAGGACAGTCCTCAGGTTGCAATGATTAAAGTCGCCGGCAACAATAAACACGGCGTCCGGGTGCGCGGTCTCTTGTTTACTGATGACGTCATGCAGCAGCCCCAGCGCCGCAGCGGAGTTCGCGCGAGGCGGAATGTAAACAGCCAGAATAAACACACCCGCTAAACCTCTCTCGGCAGATAGTGGGGTCTGCACTTCACCATCAGCAGTTCTAAGTCCGCTAGACAAAGTTTTTCAACTGTCTTTACGTCTGAACACCACGCGTTGTTTACGTAAACACAGCCCCCGCCGCCTTTGTTCTTCCCCGACGCTGCCGTGCGGTCGCCACGGTGAACGGAGTGAGTGTCTAGCTGGATCGCTGATTCTGGCGTGTTGCCAGAAAGCCAGGTTTCTGTGAAGACCAGAGCACAACACTCTCTGATCTCACGCTGAGCTGTTATTCTGGTTCTCAGCTCATCCAGCTTGTTTTCGAGGGAGCGAACATTAGCTAGCAACAGGCTAGGTAGCGGTGGCCGCGTAGCTCTCGCCTTTAGCCTAGCATGTAGCCCACCTCTCTTACCCCGCTTCCGTCTTGGCCGCTCTGTTGTCGGCTGCGCCGCTCACCCGAGGCCGGTGCTGCTGGGCCTTGCGCGGAGCTGGTGAAGTGCGAGTGCGAGCGTAACAGAAAGCTGAAGTCAGAAAGGCTAAAGGTAAGTTCATGTCGAACTTTACCAATCTCCAGGAGTGCCTCTCTACTGTAACTAAATGTTCCGGATGTATACTGTACATTTAAAATAAATACTAAAGACAAAATAAATAATAAATAACGTTGGCTTCCGGAGGAACACACAAAGACGTCTGCCACGGTGGGCGCCATCTTTAAAATTCTGTCCTCACATGCTTCAACAATGTCTCAGCCCTATCCCTGCATTACCCAACACTATATCCACCTCACACCTGTGAATCCAATACCCTTCCTTACCCATCCTTGCACATACCAACATCTTATCCCATCATAGACCAGGGTTGGACAGGGGAGACCAGTGCCAGTATAGCATATACCATTGCCACTCCATGTACAAAAGTAAGAGAGACAACCTTCTTCAGTGAAGCTGTTACTAGAGAAAAGTTGTTCTTCCAGCCCTACGGTGAAACTGTCAGCAGGGCAATTATTAAATCAACAACTTTGCTGAGCAGCCATGTGAAAGTGCTTGTCAAAACCCTTATACTAGTCAATTTGCAGAGTCATTCTGCTTGATGACATTGGTTTTCTACCCTTAATCAACACCCTTAAGGATCCTCGACCCACTAGCAGGCCCAAATTGTTACTACACACTTCTATAACCTAACAATAACCCAACCAGTTTACATTGGGGTCTTTGTAATTACTGAGTTATGTGTCTTACTATGTAAGTGTCTGGGATTCTAAGGGGTTAACAAAGTAAATGCAGTGGAACATGTAGGTGAGCTTGTCATCAAACCAAAGGTTCTTTGGTTAAAATAGAGTGACCAGTCTCGGTGATCTACCACACACACTCTTGGCTCCAATGCTTAAGTGCCTCAAAGGCCTACATGGGACAGGCGTGTTTTGTTAGGGTTAAACTCTATGGTTGGGGTAGATCTCCAGAACCAGCATTGAGCACTTCTTCACTATCTGGCTTCACATCATTATTATACACATAAGTGAACTATAGATATAAGAATAAGAAATAAGAAACCTCTATGGTTTAAAATAAAAACATTAAGTTATTGCACAGGAGACTATTTCCTCATGAATGAATGAATGACCACCAGAAAAAGAAACATGCATTCCAGTAAACGTTCCCTAAACTTGGTAACCACCCTTATTTTTTTGCAGCCGCCCACTGAGAACATTCAACCACTATACATAGAAAATATTGTTGTCATTAAAACATCCTAATTTTTAAATTGATTATTTTATTATAGTCGATTTCATGTATCAGTGTGCTCACTCATATGACATATCAGCAAATAAACACAAGAGTACTGCAGAAATGTAACTCAGTAGAGTGTCCCACAGGCGTCGGATCACAGATCTCTGAAATTTTGACCACAGTCGTGTTCTGAACTCAGCTGAACAATAATGGCTTTGCAGGGAAAAGGAGGCAGCATTTAGAAGTCAGGACAAGATTAGATGCCAAAAACAGACTAGGGAAAGTGACTAAAGCAGCAAGGAAATACTCAGAAAAGGTCTGAAGAGGCGTTGAACAGATTGAACCAAGTTGGCCTTTAACCAACTACAAGGTGAGAAAGACTTCAGTTCTCCTGACCACCAGCAGACCAACAACCTGAATAGGCTCTACTCAAGAACGGATTAAGGATAGTAAGGACACTGGCCCGATCAGTAATCCAGCCATGGCTCTACTTCAGATATAAACAAAGAAAGGACAATCTTCACACTTTCTTTGCCAGTCAACTGCTATCTCCCCCTACTTGATCTGTCACTGCTCATCTCTCTATTAGCTAGAAGAACATTAACCAGAACCCATTATCATCAACATCTTTGACCAACCGCACACCTACCATCATTCCAGTTCCATAAAAAACAAAGATCTCAGTACTTAATGACTACAAGCCAATAGCCCAGTGTTGTAGGCCACTACAAACCCTCTGCTGGATCCCCTGCAGTTCATATACAGGGTTCCTGCAGGTCAACCTGTCCCAGCTGTTGGGTTGGTAGCAGATTCCATGTGCTGGTGTATTGTAGTTTTCTGACAAACAGGAGACGGCAAGTGCTGCTTGGAACAACCACAGGGCTGGGTATCCCTTTCTATTTGGCCTTTGAGAAACCATAGGGGTACGGCACAGCAGTTGTACAAATTAGCCAAAAAAAAGACAAAGATATCACTAATGGACCTGCCAGTTTAAACCAGTTTGTAACGAACAGTTGAGGATGATGAAGAGTGATGTAGCAAAATGATCTTTATTTTCAGATTAAGTCCAAACCACAAAGACACTACTGAAGTATGTCCTTCTAGCCAATTATGTCTAAGCCTCAACTCCTAATTTCATTTGCAACACACTCAGGGCAAAGCCCACCAGATGACGGAGAGAAGTTTTGGGTTTTGGATGCAGGAACCATTTATTCTACTGGATCTTCTCTTTCTAGCATTGGATTTGTGTTGATTGGATTACATTGTGTTGATGGAATCACATTATTGAATCACATGTATTCACATTGATTGAATACATTTTCAACTTCGATGAAATGGGTCAAAATTGATATGTCTGGAATCAAAATAAAACAAAACCAAAAGGGTTGTTTTCATTTTTCCTGAAGATCTTGGAGGCCCTGGCATCAGTCGGATCATATTTCGAGTTCCAGAGGTGAGGATGAAATTGTTTTTGGAGCATGTTTTGACATGAATGATTTCCATTCAGCATCCATCGAGAAGGTTCTTGGAACAAGTCTCACAGATATGTGATGTCACTTTGTAGTCTGTGATTAACTGAATGCCGTTGCACAATCCACATGCCATTGGGCTCCTGAACGTGTCAGTGGATTTTTGAGCTGCCTCGTCATTTGACTCGCAGGCAAAATTTCGGGTTTTCCGAGTTGCAAGAACTTCTGCAGTCATTCATTGCTTCGGGTCAGTACGTGTTTTGTTAGGGTCTTGATGGTAGTAAACCCATCTATTCACTTGCTACTATAGCCAATCGCAAATGTTCAGAAATCAGAACTAGCTTGGTTGTACACTACAATTAACATGACTACATATGGAACCACTGGCCAGAGTAGGATCTGGTTGCAGCCTTGGTTCAACGGTGCAACTGCATGAGTCGCAGAGAGCTCTCTCTTCAGATTTGCAAGATTGAAGTCCTTGGTGATGGTGGAAAAAGCATCAGGGTGCACAGTTAGTAAGTAACTGATAGCTTTAGAGTTGATTAAGTGCTTCTCTTGCATTAGCACCAATGGAGACAGTGGTGAGCTCTCTGGGGAGATAGAATGGTCAGATATTTACAATTATAAACTTCACCAGTTGTGAGCCAATACCACCACAGCATTCCTCCACCATTTGTTCATAGTGTAAACACATAACCCACCACAATGGGCCTTAGCTGACAGTCCTGTGAGCTTTCACTGAGCCATAATTATGTAGAAACCAACAGTCTCAGAGTTTTGCATTGGGAATTTGGTATCGTCTGAAGTGGTTGAGTTTATTGTTGAGACATCAGATGTTGAAGAATAGATGGTGGAGCAGAATGGCTAGGGTTAGCTTGTTTACCATGCTTCTGCTTTCTGGCCCATCATTTTTTTGACTAGGAGCTAGGAGAATCACCCAGTCAAGTGGTCCTGAGGCCTGGTCTGCTTAGCAGCCTATGGTTACACAGCATGTCCACTAGTCAGTTAAATGCAGTTATACTCTTTTTGTGATGTCAAGCAGGGTCTGGCTATGATGAGCAGTGTTTCTGAAGTGGGCTAAAAAAGCATCAAACTGTATTTCAGTTAGTTATATTACTGTGATATGAATGATTTATAAAAAAAGAAATGCTAAAGTTTTCTAAATCTAATTTATCTTCTAAAACAGTCGAGCAATAATGTAAATGGTTAGTATTATCAAAGATGTTTCTCAGCTTTCATTCTTAAACTCAAATTTAGTTTACAAATGTTTAAATACATCTTTGCTAATGAATTTCAGGACCATAAGGTAGGTAGATCTTAGTCGTTCTGAAATGAAATGTTATATATTAGAAATGTATAAAACTGGAAATGGAATACAAACATATACTGTAGAGAATGTAGCAGGATCAAAATCAGCAATGCTTTGGTAATGAAATAATAACATCCCTCGATTTAATACTACAATACCATACCAACAGTATCATCACTGTCCAACTTTACAGGAGAGAACTAAAACAATGGAAACAGATATATTTTGTGATTTTGGAGCATTTCTATTGATCAGTTTATTATGAAATTTTCAGCTGTTGTGTTCAAATTATTATTTTTCTTTGAACACCGACCGTATGTAAGAGACCCCGAATCTAAAAGTGTATTAAGCATTTGGGATAAAAAAACTACTATTTTTAAATCTTAATGTGGACTTTAAGTTTTAGAATGCAAGGATTGTAGCTAAACAACTTGATTCTGCCTCAGAATATATGACCAAAAAACTTTTTTTAAGTATAGAGAAAAACACGTGACAGCATAAGATCATAAATTTGATAAAATGAATTTGTCTAAGTGCAGAAAATGAATTTCCAATTTGCTAAATTGGAATGATCTGTTAATAGACCTAAATAGGTTTGGTTAAGCAATGCATAACAGACAAACTATTATTATTATTATTATTATTATTATTATTATTATTATTATTATTATATATAATTTTTAAAGATATTCCCAAAATGAGTGAAGAAGACTAAATGGCACTATATGCAGTCGATGTCAGTTGATAAAAGTGGTGAAATTTTATGATATATTTTTAGGATTAGTATCAAATATATATTTTCAGGATACAAGTTAGATATTTAAAAAAAGTTCTAACATTTAATTATGACTTCTGAAAAACTTGGAGAGTAATATCACTTTAGGTTATCATGCATTACAATATTTAGGAAGTAAATTCTAATTTCAATTTCTACGTAGTTAGATTTATTTAGCAGCTTGTTTTACTATAATTAAGGCAGATAGTCAAATTGGCTTGATTGCATTCCAATCAATGTAGATGAATGAACTTACACATTTCCTCTACAGATTTTAAACACGCCCCATCTGTAACAAGGAGGTTCAGGCAGGTTCCAAGTGCAGCCTTATTTTAATTTGGGGCGTTTAACATCCAGATAACAGACCAGGGTCAAAACACAGACAGGCAGCAGCAAAGACATACCTACAAACTAAAAAACCAGGAGGCAAAGCGAAGAGCATAGCAACCTAAAAAGAAGAAGATAGAAACACAGAGATTCTGCAAACTAACAGGCCAAATGCAGGGGTATAAATACACAAGGACAGACAAGAAACATCTGGGAAGGGGGGTCGCACAGACCAGGGACTGGTGAGAGGGGTGGCAAGTGGGCGGAGACAGGCAGGGGCTTTTAAAACAGTACTAATAGAGTAAGTAGTGCTTTTACATACGTCAGTGTGTTTATTTAACCCTTTCCAAGCTTCTCCTTCTATAAACAACCCAGTATTATTTACAGTTCTCATCTAATACCTGCTTTGACTGCTCGTTCTTCATTAAGCTAAATCAAGATTGTTGCTGAAGGAACTGAAACAAATTCAACAATGTCTGGGGCGTCCAGGAGAAATCTGGAACCTAACTTTGTTCTTCAAACTGGAGCTCAAGATCTGATCTACTTCTCTCACAATAAGATATTCATGTTACTTTGTGTTGTACAAATGATTATTTACACTGTTCTAATCAGATCTGGTGCTCTTAGCAGTAAACATATACTTATTTCTCAGATAAAGGCTTTTAAACAATCAGTTTTTGCACAGTGGTGTAATAAAAACCAAGATGATGATTGATGATCACAATAAGACATTGAGTCATCACTGATAAAGAACTTCACTTCTTCTTAATAGGAGAGATATTGGTTGAGTTTAAATGCTGAGAATTACAGATTCATAGCAAATCCTTGGATTAAAACCCACCTTAAAATAACCAGAACTCTAACTTTACCCCTAACCTAACACTCAAACCTAAACCTCACATTCATACTAAGTTTTAACATAAACAAAGCTCTCAACAGATAGATTCTTAAATAATGTACATATACTATACAATAAATAGATAATCACTGTGGGCTATATTGATATAGTGAAAGCCAGTAAGGACATGTACAGCTGGGGGTTTCACTAATGGAGCTGTTTGGGGTGGGGTGCTGATCACTACAATAAAACATTTGGATACAGATCTTTAAACCCAGTATGATGATACAGTCATACTATATACTAGTTTGGTGTCTAAGGATTTACATAATGATTTAAATATAGAAGAATGTGAAAAATGCTGGTTCAAATTTCATAGACACTTACCAATGAAGCCCAGTCTGTGGCTGGGACACCTGTTAGCCCACCCTTGGCCACCAGAGGGCGGCACAGTGCTGCTCAGTAGTAATCAAGGTCAACCAGCAGCACCTGTGCCAGCACTACTTGAATGGAGCTTCTTGGTGCTCAGTATTGGGTTTTCTATAGAGTTCAGGGGTCTCTCTGCGGGTCTCTCTGGAGTTTCAGTCTGTGGTCGTTAATGTCGCAGTAAAGCCCACTAGAACCATGAGATGAGTTGAAGTCAAGACTTAGAACGTTACTCATTGAGCCCGAGTTAAGACTGAGACCCTTTTAGACCCTTTAGACAAGGCCGAGACTGATATTTAGAGGTTTGTTTTTTTTCTTCAATTTTCTTGTAATCAGTTGTACCTTTGTTATCAGATACCTGCTTTTTCTATCCATCCATCCATTATCTTCCATTTTATCCCTCTAGTCGGCGTCTCGGGGGGGTTTGAAGCCAATCCCAGCCTCATTGTGTGAAGACAGGGTACACCATGGACAGGTCACCAATCCATCACATAGCCAACACACTCACACCTACGGGCAGTTTAGAGTAAGTGATCAACCTAACATACATGTGTTTGGACTGCGGGAGGAAACTGGAGTACCCAGAGGAACCCACTCAAACACGGAGAGAACATACACACTCCACACAGAACCACCCGGACCAGGAATCTAAACCAGATCATCTTACTGTGAGGAGACAGTGCTGACCACTACACCACCATACTGACCACTACACCACCGTACTAACCATTACACCACCATACTAACCACTACACCACCATACTAACCACTACACCACCGTACTAACCACTACACCACCATACTGACCACTACACCACCTTACTAACCACTACACCACCATACTGACCACTACACCACCGTACTAACCACTACACCACCATACTAACCACTACACCACCGTATTAATCACTACACCACCATACTAACCACTACACCACCATACTGACCACTACACCACCGTACTAACCATTACACCACCATACTAACCACTACACCACCGTACTAACCACTACACCACCATACTAACCACTACACCACCATACTAACCACTACACCACCTTACTAACCACTACACCACCATACTGACCACTACACCACCTTACTAACCACTACACCTCCGTACTAACCACTACACCACCGTACTGACCACTACACCACCATACTGACCACTACACCACCTTACTAACCACTACACCACCATACTAACCACTACACCACCTTACTAACCACTACACCACCATACTAACCACTACACCACCATACTAACCACTACACCACCATACTAACCACTACACCACCTTACTAACCACTACACCACCGTACTAACCACTACACCACCATACTAACCACTACACCACCTTACTAACCACTACACCACCATACTAACCACTACACCACCATACTAACCACTACACCACCTTACTAACCACTACACCACCATACTAACCACTACACCACCATACTAACCACTACACCACCATACTAACCACTACACCACCGAACTAACCACTACACCACCATACTAACCACTACACCACCATACTAACCACTACACCACCGTACTAACCACTACACCACCATACTAACCACTACACCACCATACTAACCTCTACACCATCATACTAACCACTACACCACCATACTAACCACTACACCACCATACTAACCACTACACCACCATACTAACCACTACACCACCGTACTAACCACTACACCACCATACTAACCACTACACCACACTTACTAACCCACTACTCCACCATACTATCCACTACACCACCTACTAACCACTACACCACCATACTAACCACTACACCACCATACTAACCACTACACCACCTTACTAACCACTACACCACCATACTAACCACTACACCACCTCAAATAGAAAGAGTAACACAGAACAAAGTATTATCCTCCACCAACGTAGCACAGATGGACAGATCAGCGCCACAGTAGGATGTTACGAGAGGTAGAACACCGTCCCAAGCCTGGTTAAACGGTAAGGGTTGTGTCAGGACGGGCATCTAACGTAAAAAAAACGTTGTTAAAACAAACATACGAGTTCATCGAAGTGATACCATACCCTTTCACCCTGTTCTTTAATGGTCAGGAACCCCACATAGCAGGTACTATTAGGGAGGCGGGCCATTCTCAGCCCTGCAGTGACACTGATGTGGTGGTGGTGTGTTAGTGTGTGTTGTGCTGGTGTGAGTGGATCAGATACAGCAGCGCTGTTGGAGTCTAAACAGACACAATTCTAGACAAATGCAAATCTTGTCTTTCTATGCGTCCCAGAGTGCATTGCTCCTGCTATGTTTCTGTGAGGGAGGGGTGGAACTGCGTTAAAGGTGGTGATGTTTGTCCCAATAACTAACCTAGTGCACTTCAGTTTCTCCCTCAGAATGTCTAATATGGTTCTAAAACATATTCTAACAGATAATTAGTAAGAAATATGATAAATATTGTGTAAATATAAATAATATATAACCCTGTCGTTCAGTTTACACTGATTTAGAGGTTAAAGCGGCTGATAGTAAACATGCAGCTCAAACTGGGGTTAAGAATAAAGTGTGAAATGAGCCGCTATAGTGTGAACTAACGCTAGCTAAGCTAATGCTATCAGTCTCATGCCACTGCTACAACACATGCTGGAACTCCATGAGCGTTTAACCCCTCACTGTTCTAACCGCTGCTGTTGATCCTGAAGGTCTGATTTACTGTGAACCTCTGTCTGTCTCTGTTGTTTCTGAGATGATCAGTTATTCAAATTCAGGTTTTTAGAAACACAAGAGGCACAAATGGAACAACAGACACTTTTCATGAGATTTAGGGGGTCTTCTGGGGGTCTTTAGCCCTCATAGTGTAGTCTTTCCCGAAATGACTAGTACAATATCTGTATTACAGTAATAATAAAGAATGAAGAGGCTGCAAGATATTTTATTATTGTTTTTTATTTTGTGTGTGATTGTGTGTGTGAAATCTTTGTGTGCGTGTGTTTTTTTGTTTTTTGTTGTCTTTTTGTTTTTTTTTAGTTTTTTTTTCCTCCGGTTGTGTTTTTCTCTCTCCAGGTGTTTTTGTCTTGTCGTGAATTGTCTTTTGTAGCGATGCTTTGTTGGTGGCTTAAAGAATTCTTAGATGAGACTGACTTCATTTGTAAATATATAAAATTGAATATGCATACAAAGAAAATACAGTACATTATTTCAGACATTGCTCTCTGTCTGGGAAGACCCTGTACCCGAATGAATAAGACTGAGCTGAAATTCTGAGCTGTGAGGCTGGTCTTTATACCCAGGACCCCAAGATGTACACACATGGTCTAAATCACCTTCTCATATTTGGTGTAGAAGTGACGATGCTATAGGGTTTGTTAATACAAGCCAGATGTTTCCCAAACCTACCATACATTGACCTCTGACACTAAGTCTCTCTGAAAAACATTCTTTTGCACGCACATGCTTTGTACAGCTTTTTATTTATATAGAAAAATATATATGAATATATAAAAAAATATATATGAATATATAGAAAAATATATATGAATATATAGAAAAATATATATGAATATATAGAAAAATATATATAGAAAAATACAATTCGGTCTCATTCAGGTTCTGCTCGTCTCCCTCTCGTTCTCATCGTCTCTTTCTAGGTTTAGCGATGGTTTTGCTGATACCAGGAGGGCCTTCACATCTCCCTCTTCCTCTACCACTGTTTCTCCTGTGGCTGTGGAGGAACTCTAGGATCTTCTTTCTTCTTTCTTTGTTCTTTTCTCGTCCTCCGTGCCTGTAGAGGAACCTGTCACTACAATTCAGTCTTCTTGATTCCTCCTCTTTTCTGGGATGAACCACATTCCTGTGTTCATCACCAAACGTCCTCCTGTCTCTGTGTGGAGCAGAACCTCTCCCAGCACAGTCCTGATCAGCTCTCTGTAGAATAACAGTTAATCATTTAGAGACCAGGACTAGGACTAAACCATTTATAGTTCAGGGACCAGGACTAGGACTAAACAATCTATAGATTAGGGATCATGACTAAGACTAAAAGATCTATAGATTAGGGATCATGACTAAGACTAAAAGATCTATAGTTTTGGGATCAGGACTAGGATTTGAAAGTTCTACCCCGTACCTGGTGTCTTTGTGAGTGTGGCAGATGTCTCGGCTCCTGGTATCGCTCTGTTGTTGACGGCTGAGTAGGAACAGGATTAGGCCCCCGGGTGTTGGGCGGGGCCATCTCTGTAGCAGAACCTCTCTCAGCACGTTCTTTTTTAGCTTTCTGTAAAATAGAATTTAATCGTTTAGCAACCAGGACTAGGACTAAAGGATCTATAGAATAGGGTACATGACTAAGAATAAAAGAACTACAGTTTAGGGATCAGGACTAAAATTAAAACTTGTACAGTGTACCTGGTGTCTTTGGCAGCGTGGCAAGTTCTTTGACTCCTCCAATTTCTGTGTTATCCACAGCTGGAGAGTAAGAGGTTCAGGCTTCCGGGTCTTTGGTCGAATCCTCTGTGGAGCAGAACCTCCCTCAGCCTGGTGTTCTTCAGTCCTCTGTTAAATAACAGTTAGTCATTAAGGCGCCAAGACTAGGACTAAACAATCTACAGTTCAGGGATCATGACTCAGCTTAAAGGGTCTATAGTTTAGAGTTCATTACTAAGAATAAAAGGTCTAGAGTTTAGGAATCAGGACTAGGACTGAAAGTTCTAATCCATACCTGGTGGTTTTGTATTCTCTGCTCCTCGTGTCTATCTCTTGTCCACTGCTGAACAGGAGCAGGATTAGGCCTCCAGGTCTTTGATGGGGCCCTCTGTGTAGCAGAACCTCCCTCAACACGTTCTTGTTCGGTTCTCTGTAAAATAACATTCAATCATTTAGTGACAAGAACTAAACAATCTATAGATTAGGTTAGGGACTAAGACTAGAACTAAAAGATCTGTAGTTTAGGGACCATCACTGAGACTAAAAGATCTATAGTTTAGGGATCAGGACTAGGACTGAAAGTACTACCTGCTGGTTTTTCCAGTGTGTTTTCAGCTCCTCGTAGCTGTCTCTTGTCCACCGTGGAACAGGGACAGGATCAGGCGTCGTGGTCTTTGGTGGGACCTTCTGAGGAGCAGAACCTCCCACATCATATTGGTGCTCAGTTTTCTGTGAAATATCAAATAATACTTTAGGCACCAGGACTAGGACTAAAGGATCTATGGTTTAGGGATCATGACTTGGACTAAATGATCTATAGTCCAGGCACCAGGACTAAGATTAAAAAAATCTATAGCTGATAGATCATGACTTGTATTAACAGAACTATAATTTAGGGATCAGGACTAAGATTAAAGATTATCGCTCAGGGATCAGGACTAGGACTGAAAGTTCTACCACATACCTGGTATCTTTGCCCGTTTGGCAATTTGTTGCTTTCGGTATATCCCTCTGTTATTCCCTGAAGAGGAAAGGGATTGGGTCTCCGGGTCTTTGGTAGGTTCTTTTTAATTTCTTGCCCACCCATTTGAGCCCTGAGCCCCTCCCCTCCTCCTGTCTGTCCAGTCAACTTGCTGTTGTTGTCTGGTTGCTCCTCCTGAAGCTCCACCAGCGAGTTATCCAGGAGCTTCATGTGTAGTTCAGCCCCGTCTTGAAGGTCGCTTGGTGTCAGCAGCTGCTCCTCTGCTATAATAATAATATCAGTATAATAATATCAGTATTTGCCCAGTTATCTAAGATAGGCAGCTAATTGGGTCCCTTTAGGCAATATAGCTGGGGACCACAAAGACTTGTCCATTGGCTCCATATGGGCTTCGTGTGTTTGCTTATGTCAGCCACTAATGGGGCTAATCAGGACTGTAAGTGTGGCCCATGTGAACAATCATCCACTGGCCCCACAGAAAAACAGAAATAACTGTAACCCAGCTGAGATCTACACATGTAGACTAAATGTAGACCCCAAGACAGACAACCAAGTGTTTCCCACAACTGTAGCTTAACTGAAGCTGGTAGCTGGTCACATAAATGTAACCCAGCTGGGCCCCCTGCAGTAGCTTAACTAGGGTCCACAGCTGTAGCTTAACTGGGGCCCACAAACCGCCACAACCTGGAAACACGACTATAGCCCAACTGGGATCCAAAGTTAGGATTAAAATCCCACTAAAAGCCCACGTAAAACCCTTACAGATCTGATAAAACCCATATGGACCCACATGGACATGTTGGCTGGGTTATCATGGTGTTAATCATGTTAATGGTCTGATCTTCTTACCGAGCGGTGTGGTGCTAGATGGGCCAGAACCCTCCAGCACTCTGTCCACCTGCTCTGCAGCAGCCTGAGCTTCTGCCACTTCTGTTACTTCTTCATTTCCTGTAATGAACATGTTGTAAACTTGATTATATTGATGGACAGAAGGTCTAGAATCGCATAAGTCTCGACTTCAGCTGCCTTCAACATCATCACTATCATGTTCTTCATCTCATTGACTGTTTTCAAATCAATAAATATGATCAGTTTTCAAACTAATTACATTCCTGATATATTTCCACTGACCCTCTTTATCACTCACCAAGAGAATGGACATCACATTCTCTGATTTAATGTAAATAAATATGACCAGTTTTCACATTTTTACTATAAAGTTTTATTTCCTTTAATTCACCTAGAGTGAAAGAAATCATGATTTTATAAAAAACATAAACATGTTTCTCAATATATTCTATGAATTATTCTGTATCAACGATTAATTATTTAGTATCCACATTGAATCTACATTAAATGATTCCATATTGAATTACTCAGTAAGGAATTATTTAACATCTATTATGATTGATTCAGAATCTACCATGGATGATTAATTATCTACTATAAATGAATTAGCATCTAATTTTTTGAATAATTCAATTCAATTTTGTGCAATTCCACTATGAATCATTCAGAATCGTATATGAATCATTCAGTATCAGTATGAATTATTTAATATCTAATGTAAATTCTATATTGTCTGCTACAAATTATTCTCTATCTACATTGACTGTTTCGATATCTACCAGGAATGATTCTGTATCTACTAGAATAATTCAGTATCTACTAGAATAATTCAGTATCTACTAGAAATGATTCAGTGTTGGTAATGAATGATTCCATATTCAATTATTCAGTATCTGATCAAATTATTCAGTATCTAATATGAATTACTCTGTGTCTAATATGAATGACTCAATATCTACTAGAAATGATTTTTTATCTACTACAAATGACTCAGAATCTACTATTAATTATTATATATCTGCTTTGATTGATTTAACCTCTACTATGAATGATTCATTATCTCCTACATATGAATTAGAATCTATTTAGAAAAAATCAGTACTATTCAGAACAATTCTTCTATGAATCATTCAGTATCTTTATGTTTGATTTATTGTCTACAATGAATAATTTATATCTGCTATGAATTATTCAGTAACTATTATTGATGATTCTCTTTATACTCAGTTACTCACTCTGACGCTGCTCTTCATTCTCCACAACCTCATCCAGCAGCGTCTTCATCAGATGATTGACATCATCATCAATGAGCCCAGTCCAGTGGTCTGGCAGTGGAGGTGCGGCGCTCTCAAGTGTCTCAGCCGAAACACTTGGGCTGCCAGACTCGAGGCCTACTGTCAGGTCCAGATCCTCGGCCTCTTCCTCCACCTTCACTGGCTGTTGACTCTCCTCCTCTTCTTCTTTCCTGGAGCTATCTTTCTTTTTCCACCATTTAATCTTCCTCTTCTTCTTTTCTTTCTTGTTCTTCTTAATCTGCTCTCCATCTTTCCTCTGTAGTTCTTCTCTTCTCTCACTGTCTGTGTCAGAGTCGTTGTCGTGGACTCCGCAGCACCAGAACCTCATGCAGCTCATTGTTGCAGCAGTTCTCGTTGTCATCTAAACACAGACTGAGATGAAACAGCAGCGTGCGCGGAATTTAAACCCATCTTCACCATTATGACATCACAACGTGTGGCCTTTAGTCCATTATGACATCAGAGCTCAGGAGTCCACCAACATTCTATTACGCTCACTGATGATAAATGAAGGAGGCTCCAGTTAAGTGTCCTTCATGTAGTAACTACATGTGAAGCTACTGTTTTAATTACTCACTCCCCAAATAACACATACTATGATCCAGAAACAGTTTCTGCTGCTGAATAACTTCAAGATAAAGAGCTGAACTCACACTTTCATCACCCTCACAGTACATATCTAGAGTAACACACTCTCTACACTTCTGTACAGTTCAGTTCAGGGTTTCTCAACCTGTGGACTGTGGACTATCAGTGGGCTGTGAAGCGCCCTCTAGTGGTCTGCAGGCCTGCAGTAGTTTGTAGTGGGCTGATAACATCAATTTAACCATAAACACATACAAAATATTGACTTAATAATTAAAAATCAAACATTTTCACATTTTAACCAGTAAAAGTTTGGTGGAGTTCCTCGTTAACTCTGTAACACTACATTACAAACACAGAGAATTCTACTGTTACATCATCAGTGATAGAAAAGAAGCTACTGCTGCATTTCTTTATTTCTGTTATTGACTAAACAATAACTTCATGTTAAAATTTACACACGTTATTGATCCACATGTACTTTAAAATAGATTTAAATCTCAAATCAAATCAAATCAAAGCTTATTTGTTACATACAGTCATGAAATGCTTTGACTACTAGATGGAGTATAAGTGATTATTACTTAATAGACATAGACATAGATTATCTAATTATTATTTTAATTCATAATTGTTCAATTATTCATTAGAAATACTGAAGATAATATAATATTTTAAATAATTTTGATAATTGTGTTACAGTTTACTTTAGATTGATTGTATCAGTCCTGCTGAGCTTCCTAATGAAGAACAGTTTTAAACAGGTAACAATTACTGCAGCACAAAATCAGTCAGAACCTCGTCAGCAGTTAGATAGTAAATTAATATAATAACTAAACTTTCTTTAAAGAACAACATGAGATTATATTTATTCTATTAATAGAGTTTCTCTGCAGCTACAAAGTCTGAGTAACAGCTACTCTATTACACTCACAGTGACAGACTGTCCCGGTCTGCTCTGTTTCTTGTCTGTCTGTCTTTGTTTTGTCCTGTCAAGTCCATGTGCTTCTGGTTACGTTTCAGTCATGTGCTCTGTGTCTCCGCCCTCTTGTCTCCGCCCCTCACCTGCTCTGTGTTTATGCCCCCTTCTGTTTTCCAGGTGTCTCTTGTTTAGTGTCTTCATTTAAACTTTCTGTTTTGGTCGGTCTTGGTTGGTTATTGTACCATGTGTGTGTTCTGTGTTTGTGGGTTTCTAAGTGTGGAGGTTCTGTTGGCTCAGGGTTCTTTTTCTTGTTCTTGTGTAACGTACGGACTTCAGTTTCTGCCTGCTCCCACGTCACAGATGCTGAATTGGAATTGTCTGGGTTTCTTCACTGATCACTAATAAAGTTGTTATCTGAGTCACAGTTCTAGACAAACACAAGTGAACTAAACTAATCTCACTCCAACAGCTGTATTTTTCTATGTCTTTTACTGAACACCATTGAGTAACATCCACAGTGCAGACTTCTGCTCATACAGTCTCCTGTACATGATCTGATACACTTTGAGTTCATTGTTCCTTCAAAGATCACAAAGTAGCCCTAAACCAAGACACTCCCACCACCATACTTCACAGTGGGGATGAGGTTTTGGTGTTGGTCCGCATTTGTGCTAAAAACTTTTGTCTCATTTTTCTATTAAACATCATCTCAGAAGCTTTGTGGAACATCCACGTGGTCTTGGGTGAACTTCAGATAACTTTTATTTGGACAGCAGTTGTCTCACTAAACATCATCCTTATTCAGTCATGTTCTAACAGTGGACACTTGAACAAAGAAGTCTTCTGTAGGTCTCTTGCTGTTACTCCTGGGTTCGTCCTCTTCATATAATGATGATTGTATACATATAATGATTAATGTATGTATATAATGATTCATGTATTTATATAATGATAAATGTAAATTTTATAATGATTTTAATTGATTAATATTTCCTTTTTCAAAATCTGTTTCAGTAGAAAGGCCATTAACATGTTGTCAGGCATTATCTTACACATCAACAAACAAACAAGCAAAGTGAAAACACTGCGTCACGTCATGTCGTGTATCAAAGCATGTAGGGCAGCATGTTCATTCAGCCTCACTCATTATCTAAGATAGTTTAAATATTTACTGAAGGTCATTGCAATTAAAATGGGTCAAGTGACATAGACATTCTAGTTCTACTACACTTATACACTATAGTACACTGTACACCTATACCTGAGTTCTACTACACTTATACAGTAACACAGATATCAATACCTGAGTTCTACTACACTTATACAATAACACAGATATCAATACCTGAGATCTACTACACTTATACAGTAATATATAGATTCATACCTGAGTTCTACTACACTTATACAGTAACATAGACATCAATACCTGAGTTCTACTACACTTATACAGTAACATAGACATCAATACCTGAGTTCTACTACACTTATACAGTAACACAGACATCCATACCTGAGTTCTACTACACTTATACAGTAACATAGACATCCATACCTGAGTTCTACTACACTTATAGAGTAACACAGACATCCATACCTGAGTTCTACTACACTTATAGAGTAACACAGACATCCATACCTGAGTTCTACTACACTTATACAGTAACATAGACATCCATACCTGAGTTCTACTACACTTATACAGTAACATAGAGATCCATACCTGAGTTCTACTACACTTATACAGTAACATAGACATCCATACCTGCTCTACTACACTTAAACGTAACATAGACATCCATACCTGAGCTTCTACTACACTTATACAGTAACATAGACATCCATACCTGAGTTCTAGTACACTTATACAGTAACATAGACATCCATACCTGAGTTCTACTACACTTAAACAGTAACATAGACATCGATACCTGAGTTCTACTACACTTATACAGTAACATAGACATCCATACCTGAGTTCTACTACACTTATACAGTAACATAGACATCCATACCTGAGTTCTAGTACACTTATACAGTAACATAGACATCCATACCTGAGCTCTAGTACACTTATACAGTAACATAGACATCCATACCTGAGTTCTACTACACTTATACAGTAACGTAGACATCCATACCTGAGTTCTAGTACACTTATACAGTAACATAGACATACATACCTGAGTTCTACTACACTTATACAGTAAAATAGACATACATACCTGAGTTCTACTACACTTATACAGTAACATAGACATCCATACCTGAGTTCTACTACACTTATACAGTAACATGGACATCTATACCTGAGTTCTACTACACTTATACAGTAACATGGACATCCATACCTGAGTTCTACTACACTTATACAGTAACATGGACATCCATACCAAAATTATGTTTAGAAATGAATGTAATCTTCTTATGAAGTTTAAACACTATTATAAACAGTGTGAAGAGAAGGACTGGTATGGTGATATGCTTACATTAGTAAATGTCCCATGAACATCTAATAAGAACACTGACAGACCCTAACAATATCGCTAGTAATTGGAATATATTTTAAATATTTAATAATGGGCAAGCATGTATAAGGTGCCCGCAAGTCTGCAGAGGATAAACAAACTCAACATGCTCTTTTATGAATTCATGAATTATCTACTTTTTAATAAGCAAAACGAAAAAAAGGTTAGATGTTTCATCAGTTTGGAAAAAGATATTCAGCTGGCTTATCTTCACCGTAGCTCAGGCTAGACTTCCGTCTGTCTCCAGAGATTCAAGCTTTTGTTTAGCTTGTGCATCAAAGGGTTAATGCCAATAATGAATTTATCTTATAGCTGCTGGACCAGTTTAGTCAGCATGTGTTTGTTATTGTAGCATTTAGTAATTATGTGTCGGCATGTCACAAAACAAAAGCCGGAATCTCTGGAGAAAGATGGAAGTCTAGCCTGAGCTATGGAGAAGATAAGTCGCTGAAGTTCTTTTTCCAAAGTGATAAAACCTCGAATCTTTTTTGTTAATTTTGGTTATTAAAAAAAATCATTCATAAAAGAGTATGTTGAGTTTGTTTATCCTCTGCAGAATTGTGGGCAAGCATATATATATATATATATATATATATATATATAATATATATATATATAAATATATATATATTTATATATATATATAAAAATATATATAATATATAATATATAAATATAAATATATAATATATATAATTATATATAATATAATATAGAGTATAGAATATAGAATTTTTTAAGTTATTAAGTATAGAATTAATTCGATATTTAATAATTAAATATTTTAAATATATTCCACTTACTAGCTTTGCATATTGTTAGGGTCATGGGACATTTACTAATGTAAGCATATCACCATACCAGCCCTTCTCTTCACACTGTTTATAATAGTGTTTAAACGTCATAAGAAGATTTCATTAATTTCTAAACATCAATTTACTACTGGACTGTAATTGTGGAAATAAAGAATTTACTGCTATAAGGTATGTCTATGCCTATAGAAGTCTATGTTACTGTATGAGTGTAGTAGAACTCAGGTATGGATGTCTATGTTACTGTATAAGTGTAGTAGAACTCAGGTATGGATGTCTATGTTACTGTATAAGTGTAGTAGAACTCAGGTATGGATGTCTATGTTACTGTATAAGTGTAGTAGAACTCAGGTATGGATGTCTATGTGACTGTATAAGTGTAGTAGAACTCAGGTATGGATGTCTATGTTACTGTATAAGTGTAATAGAACTCAGGTATAGATGTCTATATTACTGTATAAGTGTAGTAGAACTCAGGTATGGATGTCTATGTTACTGTATAAGTGTAGTAGAACTCAGGTATGGATGTCTATGTGACTGTATAAGTGTAGTAGAACTCAGGTATGGATGTCTATGTTACTGTATAAGTGTAGTAGAACTCAGGTATGGATGTCTGTGTTACTGTATAAGTGTAGTAGAACTCAGGTATGGATGTCTATGTTACTGTATAAGTGTAGTAGAACTCAGGTATGGATGTCTATGTTACTGTATAAGTGTAGTAGAACTCAGGTATGGATGTCTATGTTACTGTATAAGTGTAGTAGAACTCAGGTATGGATGTCTATGTTACTGTATAAGTGTAGTAGAACTCAGGTATGGATGTCTATGTTACTGTATAAGTGTAGTAGAACTCAGGTATATATGTACAGTGTACTATAGTGTATAGTGTAGTAGAACTAGAATGTCTATGTCACTTGACCCATTTTACTTGTAATTATGTTTAGTACTATCTGAGATAATTAGTGGTACTGAATGAACATGCTGTCCCAGATGCTTTGATACTCGACATGAAGTGACTCAGTGTTTTCACTTTGCTTTTTGTTTGTAGTGTAAAACAACATGTTGTTAGAGTTTCTACTAAACAAACCTCTTCTAATGCTAACACGTCTCAAACTTGACCCACATTAATTTTCTATGTTATTGAATATATTTCAGAATATCTGTTTGGTAAATCAATTAAAATCAGTTTTTTAATATTATTATTATATATTTTATTATTTAATGATCCAAGTGTTCAATACAAATCTTTTTTAACCCTAAATCTTTATTTAAATTCTTATTTATTTACTTCATGAAAAAATAGCTAAATGTTTTTAAATGTCTGAGCCATGTTATGTGTTAGAAGACAGTAATGAAAAAAATTATTTTTATTAAAACTGAAACTAGGTTTGGGGGAATTGAGGAACTTAAGGAAGCTTGAATGCTGAAATGACTTTATTGCACAGATATAGAAAATAAAATCTCAACCGGATCACTTTTTTTCCAGACAGTCTGTGTAGTTGGTTTGTTATTCATGTAAGCAACATATAACAGATATATGTTTTGTCCTGCTGGTGCTGTGATTAAAGCATTCAGGTGTAATTGTCGTGTAAACCAGAGACAAAGTTTTCACATTCAGTGCCTTTCAATACTTTCAATATGGGTTTCACAACTACACAGGTCACAGCAATGAGTCTGAGCTCGTTCATCCTGGTTGCTGTTCTGGGGATGAGTAGTAGTATTGCGGAGCGTTTGAAGAATGAAGGTACTTCACACGGCTCCAGTTATATGTTAAGGGCGTGTATGACGACGGCTGGTCAGCAATAACATTTTGACAGGAGGCTGAAACACCATCAGGGTCTGCTACCCTCTGTCTGTTCTGTCTCTGGAGGGCTTGCGTGGAGGCAGTGAGATACATGTTGATGTTTGTGCTGTGGTTGGAACTGGAGCTGGAGAAGTCTGGGATGCTGTGCTTTACAAGAAATGTGTGCAGCTCCTCAGTCTAAACATATGGGGTTGTTGTAGCTGGTGATTACTTCATTTATTTCATTCCACTTACCCAATGAGAATATGTAGAACTGTGTAAAGAGGGATGTAACACACTGTGACGTATCAGCAGATAACCTGGAGTACATGAACATAGCAGTCACTGAGATAGCCAATAGATCAACAGTAGCTGAATACAGTATTTGGTTGATGCCGTTTTCTAGCAGCTGCTGATGTTCAGGAAATATAAAAATGATGATGAGGTGAAATCATAGAGTGAAACACAATATTTATTATATTTAAAAGATTAAATTTAGTCTTTCCAATTATGAAGATGAATGTTCCTGTACAGGAAGATACAGAAAACAGACTAACCAATCAGAAACCTGATATATGGCACTATACAGATTTCTAATAGATGACATATATTGGCATACATACATTTCCCTTTTATTCCCAGCTTACATTTGTCCTTTATGAACATATATGTGACATACATTATTTGGACAAAAGTATTGGGACACCTAAATATTCTGAATCCATAGGCATTAATATGCAGTCGGTCCCCAATTTGCAGCTCTAACAGCTTCCACTCCTCTGGGAAGACCTTTGAAGTGTGTCTGTGGGAATTTTTTGCCTTTTCATCCGGAAGAGTATTTGTGAGGTCAGACACTGATATTGGACGAGAGGGTCTTGTTTCAATCTCCATTCTAGTTCATCCCAAAGTTTGATGGGGTTGAGGTAGGAACTCACTGAGGTAAGGCTGCTTTGTGAACTGGGACACAGTCAGTCATGCTGGACCAGAACAGGGTCTTCTCCAAACTGTTCCCACAAAGCTGGAGGCCTAGAATTCTCCTAAATGATGACGCACTAAGATTTCCCTTCACTGGATCTAAGGGGTCTCTGCATTTTAGCAAGTGACAGCTGGATAATTTATATCTGATATAATTATGTTCTCAGAACGTACCTGACTGTCTAATCTCACCTGTCCAAATAACTAAAAAAGGTAAACAATGTAAAGAAGTTCTCTTACAACAAACTCAAAGAGAAATTTCATACTCGTTGGCTTCACGTGAGAAGATATCATCTCATGCAGTGGAATCTTTTTAATTATAATTGAGGAACTAAGACTTCTTGCTTGCCCTACTTTCACTACATAGTGATGAGAAAGAACCAGGTCACAGCTGATAGAGATGTCAGATGGACTGATTCCAAACGTACTAGAGGGTGTGGTGGTGGGGGTGCTTTCACATCTGGATCAAAAGAGAAAAATGTATTTCCCTGCAACAACAGGTTCATCCTGATCCATAGCTGCATAGTTCAGCTGTTTCCTGACATTGAACAGGTATATATTGACAACAGTCCTGCTGTCTTCTCATCAGGTGTAGAGCGGCTCCAGTGTTGCTTTCTAAGGACCTGGTAAGACAATGATTATTCAATTTTTATTTGATTTACAATTAATATCACACTATCAATATATCAGTAGTAATAATATTAATACTATAATACACTGTTATTACTACTACTATTAGTACAGATTATTATTATTATTATTATTATTGTTATAATGTTACAGTGCGTTCTCAGTATATTAATGTGGAGGCTGTGAAGTTCAAAGGAAGGAAAATCATTTGATCTTATAAAATCAACCAAAACGCTCCCTTGAGTTAAACTAGTGGAGTCAGTTTTACGTACAACAGATTTGATTTATTTGGTTTGAACTGCGGGGTTTCAGGGTAAGATGTTCTAAATTTCAGATCATAGACTAACAGTATATCATCACTATTCAAAGAAAAACAAGTATCTCTAAAATAGTAACTTTACAGAAGAGGCCAAAAGCAGTCTTTACTTTTACTGGGAGTCAGTGGAACCAGAATGTTCTCTGAGTGATTCTGGAGCATTTCTATTGGAGAGATATTATCAGAATCCGTATCGGATATGAAACAGAGTTTGGAGTCACCTCTGGCGCCGTCATCTGATTATTCCTTCATACACCTTTTACACCTTTACAGTAATATTCATACTACTAACCATCCTTTACCCCTAGACAGAGTCCTAACAACGTGATACACAACTGCTTCAGATTTCCTCTCTCCTGGTTATGAAGCTGCTTTTGAAATTCTTTCTCTGCTTCAGTGGCTTTTTACTGGAAATGAACAGAAACGAATCACTGACGTGGAATGTGGAGCAGAAAAACATGAAATACACCAAATAGTTAATAATAGTTGATTTATTATTGTGTATTTGAATCATCCAACCACCTCTCACTATATCACTAACTATATATACAGTATAATGTGACTGCTCAGTTTATTATTAATAATAATAATAATAATAATAATAATAATAATAATAATAATAATAATAATAATTGTGTATCATCATGTAACAGTGTTGGTTGTGATTCTCTTGTGAAACATGAAACTACATTTACATTCATTTACTTTCATCTCTGTGTAGCAGATTATCTTCTCAGGATGGTACGTCTACTTCAGCTGTGTTTGGCTCTCCTGCTCCTGAGTAAGTCCACACACTGAACGTTACAGCAGATCAGAAACTAAAGCTCACACAGTGTGTCTGTTACTAGATGTAGGCTTTTACTGACGCTTATCTTTCACTGCTTCTGTCCATCATTACATTATTAACTCACCAAGTTTGATCTTGTTTAATACTTTAAACCAACTTATACATCCACACACTGGCCACTTTATCAGAAACACCTGTCTTATACTTCCACACACTGGCCATTTTATCAGAAACATCTATCTTATACATCCACACACTGGCCACTTTATCAGAAACACCTATCTTATACATCCACACTGGTCACTTTATCACAAACACCTGTCTTATACTTCCACACACTGGCCACTTTATCAGAAACACCTGTCTTATACTTCCACACACTGGCCACTTTATCAGAAACAATTGTCTTATATATCCACACACTGGCCACTTTATCAGAAACATCTATCTTATACATCCACATACTGGCCACTTTATCAGAAACATCTATCTTATACATTCACACACTGGCCACTTTATCAGAAACACTTATCTTATACTTCCACACATTGGCCACTTTATCAGAAACACTTGTGTTATACTTCCAGAAACTGGCCACTTTATCAGAAACACGTATCTTATACTTCCACAAACTGGCCACTTTATCAGAAACACCTATGTTATACTTTCACACACTGGTCACTTTATCGGAAACACCTATCTTATACATCCACACATTTATGCCTCATTTATTGTTGCTCTCTCTCTCTGTCTCTCTCTCTCTCTGTCTCTCTCTCTCTCTCTCTCTCTCTCTCTCTAGGTGGAGCAAGCTCCCACGTTGTTGGTAAGGGGTCTGTCATTTCATTTATGTACTAAATGGCCACTTTAACTGGCCTCTTTATTAGAAACACTTACCTTGTACTTTCATTTACTGACCACTTTATTGGAAACACCTAGCTGCTAGTATTGTAAACAGTAGGATACAGAGCAATGCAGAAATAAAACTAGAGGAAATAAAAGTTTAGGAGAAATAATGAATCACTTGTATAATAATTAACATTAACGTCAGCATCATGTATGGTCTGTTCATAACTCGTGCAGTGATCTGACTTTACTGATCTTCTGTATGAATATTTATATTTATTGATTATGGGTTTTACAGTTAACAGCTATGATCAGTTTAGTTTATCTTCATAAACACTCACAGTTATAAAGTGTTGAAGGAAATAATTATGTATATATACTTATAAAAGATGTGAAAGTGAATCAGTAATCTGTGGTTCATTGACTCTCACTCTTCTTGTTTCTTTTTCTCTCCTAACATTAGGCAGGAATTCAGGATCTCGTGAGTTCAATGTTATTTTCTTACAGATACACATAAAAATACTCGATCACATCATTTCAGTGCATTTCAGTTTACAAACACGTACATTTAGCATCTTCTGTAAGCAGAACTGAGACAGGCCAGTAGAAACCTGTAGACTCTTCCTATTTTGGAGGATGTGATAAACCTTTCAGCTCAAAGAACCACCACCAACTGATACTGATAACAGATAATCATTCCCAGATATCCATACGTTACACATTCATAGAAAATCCAGTTATTGAAATATTGTATATCAGTAAATGTCAGTATATTAATATCTCATATGTTTCAAATGACATGGAGGTTAATCAGTAATTAATGCTTCACTGTTCTAACTCATTTTTCCTCTCTCTCTCTCTCTCTCTCTCTCTCTCTCTCTCTCTCTCTCTCTCTCTCTCTCTCTCTCTCCCTCTCTCTATCTCTCTCTCTCTCTCTCTCTCTCTCTTCTCTCTCTCCCTTCCTCCTCCTCTCTCCTCTCTCTCTCTCTCTCTCCTCCTCTCTCTATCTCTCTCTCTCTCTCCTCTCTCTATCTCTCTCTCTCTCTCTCTCTCTCTCTCCTCTCTCCCCTCTCTCTCTATCTCTCCTCTCTCTCTCTCTCTCCCCTCTCTCTCCTCTCTCTCCTCTCTCTCTCTCTTCTCTCTCTCATCTCTCTCTCTCTCTCTCTCTCTCTCCTCTCTCTCTCTCTCTCTCCTCCCTCTCCTCTATCTCCTCTCTCTCTCCTCTCTTCCTCCCTCTCTCTCTATCTCTCTCCTCACTCTCTCTCTCTCTCTCTCTCTCACTCTCTCTCTCTATCTCTCTCTCTCTCTCCTCTCTCTCTCTCTCTCTCTCTCTCTCTCTCTCTCTCTGACTCTAACATTAGATGAAGGGTCTGATGAACGTGATGACCGTAAGTGGACAGATGTTTACTTAATGTGCATTGCTATCATAATCTGTTCATTTACAGAGTTTAAAAAGATTCAACATGAAGCACAGGCTGCAGTTCATGCTTTACTTTTATTTTATTTTTTATTTTTATTTTATTATGTTTATTTAGCACATCAACAGAAACATGTCAGATTTGAACAGGGATGCTCAAACATTTACAGTCAACATGTCTATTCAGGAGATAATGGAAATTTTGAAGAGTGTAGATTGATTGTTGATCACTTTGATAATCTGTTATTATAAATATTTGCAAGTGAATCAGTAATTTATGCTTCATGCAAGTGAAGTAATGCTCTCCTCGCTCCTCAATATACAAATATTTAAACACACAGATTACAGATCAGCTCAGTCTTGGTTGGTCTGATCAGAGAGGGTATGAATTTGCTGGGTGGGCATGTTTTCTAAGCTAGATAACAGAATTTTGTGGTCATAGGTAATGACAATTAAATTCCATCTCCATTTTTAATTAATGTTTATGAAACTGTGCCTTACCTTCTTCTTCACCACTACACGCCATCATATCTTTATTTTTTATTTAGAACTATTTTCCACTTGTGTTTCCACACAGAGGAATTTGATCTCTGCATTTAACCCATCCATGCAGTGAGACCCCCACTAGTGAAAATACAAGGGGGCAGTAAGTACACAAAGCCCAGAGCAATGACTGGACCTAAACACAGCGCCCGGGGAGCAGTTAGGGGTTTGGTGTTTTGCTCAAGGGCTGGGTGGATTGGTCCAGGGGATTGAACCGGCGATCTTATGGTCACAAGACCGGATCACTAACTTCCAATCCACGACTGTCCCCATGTGTCTCTCGCATGAACCCAAAATTAGCTAGCTAACAATCTACCAAGTAAAATCCCTACAGCCGGCTATGCTGACCATAACTTTCCACAAATACATGTAGGTGTAAATGAGAGATCGGAGATGATATTATAGATTTTGGAAGAAGATCTAATGTTTAGTTAGCTTCTAGCCAAAATCCAACTTCAGTGGCTACTGACCTACCTCACTTTGCAGAGTCAGTAAAACTGGAGACCCAGGTCTGAGATAATGTGATAGGGTCCGAGGCACTGCAGAGACAATACTGCATTCAAAGCCCCCCTAAAACTGACCTAGCATAAATAAACTAGCCTTTAGCGTCAGTTCCAGTGACTACAGCTGAACTCACTGTGGAACTAGTCTGATGTTCATGCAGTTCTGTCATTAAGCGACTGACCTGTGTTTAAAAATGAACACTCCTTGTTTCTGTGCCAATGATCCCAGTTTGATGGTGTGATTTAGGAATCTCTCTCTCTCTCTCTCTCTGTCTCTCTCCCTCTCTCTCTCTCTCTCTCAATAGAATGGTGTCAGCGTTTGCAATGCAACCAAGACGAGGTGTGTAGTGAGATTAATGGCGAACATGGCTGCAGCTGCTCAGAGCACGTTCCACGGGACAGAGATTTTGGTATGTGTTATTTACATTTCTTTATTGATCTGTTTCTCTCCAGTTCAGTCTCCAGTTCAGTTCTCAGAATAACTGCTCTGTTCACTAGAATTTAGGATAGTAATTGGACCTAAAAGAACTTTTATTCTATGAATCGTCTCATCAGCATCATGAAATCAAGTGCTCTGTAAACTCCTTTCTTAATGTTATTCTCTGAAGTCCCAGCTTTACTGAAATCCTCAGCTCCCCCACTTTATCACTGTGTTACCATTTTGACTCCATTTGTTTTTCTCAGGCGCCACCAGGACATGTGAGAGCAGCTCTGGTTCCATTTCTCTGTCCCGCTGTCAGCTCTTCGATTCAGGCTTCCCTGCCAAGTTTCTCCACCTGAACAATAAGAACTGCACAGGGAAGATCAGCGATGGCAGGGTGGAGTTCAAATTCGACAACCGTGAACACCTCTGTGGAACAACTCTGGAGGTATAAAGCTTTCTCTTGCTGAAGAACTTTCAGTAACACTTTAGCTTAAGATCTGCTTCCTAACAGCTACTACAGTAATAAGAAGTAGTTTATGAAGACTTTGTAAACAGTGAATAATTCCCTAACAGATAGAAACATATGTGTTAATAAGATCTTCTGTTATTAGTTATTAAATGTTAATTGATTGTAGTCGTTCAGTTAAAAGAATCAGAAATGTCTTTATGTGACGTGTTAATCAGAGAATCTTTATAGTTAATAAATTAATATATGCCAGGTAAACGTGCTGGAGACTGTAAACTGTCTGAAGAAGACATTCACCAGCTTTTAGCTGTTAGTCAGATGTGAGTTCACATAACTTGTTCAAGCCTAAAGTCAGATGTCGGATCAGTGAGGTCAAAGTAGGAGCGTACAAATGTTTACGAGTTACTTAAAGATAATGTGCAAATGATTAAATACATCTTTTGCAAGATCGGAATTAAAGTGGAACTTGTTCATTTCTGATTATCAATACAAATACATACCTTTTATTAAGTGTATACAAACAACCTGAAAGTAGTTTATAAAAAGCTATCTACAAATAAAAGCTCTGAATGAATGACTATGCCAGACCAAAACCAAAGTAGCAGAACTTTAGCAGGTAGAAACTTACCAGCTACTTAGCCGCACCAGCTACTTAGCCGCACCAGCTACCTAGCCATACCAGCTACCTAGCCATACCAGCTACCTAGTCATACCAGCTACCTAGTCGTACCAGCTACCTAGTCGTACCAGCTACTTAGCCATACCAGCTACCTAGCCGTACCAGCTACCTAGTCAAACCAGCTACCTAGTCGTACCAGCTACCTAGTCGTACCAGCTACCTAGCCGTACCAGCTACCTAGTCATACCAGCTACCTAGCCTTACCAGCTACCTAGCCATACCAGCTACCTAGCCATACCAGCTACCTAGTCATACCAGCTACCTAGCCATACCATCTACCTAGCCATACCAGCTACCTAGTCATACCAGCTACCTAGTCATACCAGCTACCTAGCCATACCAGCTACCTAGTCATACCAGCTACCTAGTCATACCAGCTGCCTAGTCGTACCAGCTGCCTAGTCGTACCAGCTACCTAGTCATACCAGCTACCTAGCCATACCAGCTACCTAGTCATACCAGCTACCTAGTCATACCAGCTACCTAGCCATACCAGCTACCTAGTCATACCAGCTACCTAGTCAAACCAGCTACCTAGTCATACCAGCTGCCTAGTCGTACCAGCTACCTAGTCATACCAGCTACCTAGTCGTACCAGCTACCTAGTCGTACCAGCTACCTAGTCGTACCAGCTACCTAGTCATACCAGCTACCTAGTCGTACCAGCTACCTAGCCTCAGACTAATTGTCTAACTACAGACTCTATTTAAATCAACATGGACTCTCACTACTTTCCACTAACTTTCTACCTTCATTAACTGTCCTCATTACTCTCATTGTTCTTCATCATTGCAATTCATCTTAGTTATATCATATTATGATTATATAAGCACACCTAAGCAGCTGAACAGAGGTACAAGGTGGTACAATCATTATATCAGTACTGTTCTGGCCAATGTGGCCTATGGCTTGCTCACTGGGGGTTTTTTCTATGTTTTTTCTATGATTTCTATGATTTTCTCCTGTATTATGTTCTTCTTAGGCTTATTTAAGCTCTTTTAAACTTTTCTCATCACTAAATTCCTGTAAAGCTGCTTTGTGATGACTTTAGGTGTTGAAAGCGCTACACAAATACATTTTATTTGATTTGAAAAATGCCCAAATCCAGTGTTTGATCTTCATATGTGACTCTGATATATATCTGTGTTGTCGTGGAAACGGTTCTGATTTGAGACACTTTCATATGTAGTATTAAAATGTGACATGTATGCAGTGATGCAACTGTTCATGTGACTTTTACATCAACTTAACTTCTCATTGGTCATGATGTTGCTTTCTCCAACATATACACTGATAAAAGAAAGTTTTATCACAACTTATTGACTTCAAAGAGATTTTAAAACAAATGTCCGACCATGGCCAAAGTTCATAACTAATTAATAATCATTAATAAACTATTTTCATAAATGCTTTATAAAAGTAGTCTTATTTTAAAATGATACCAAAGAAATCAAGGATTAGAGGTAAAGACATGTCTGTGGCCAAATACACTGTCCTTATACAGTGAGCGCGAATACATTCTCCATGATAAGCCCAGCTGCTGTCTTTGGAATTTTCTGATTGCCAACAGCAATAATGCCAGAGTCCATGATTTACTGCATGACATCAGAAGATCTAAATGCTCCACCTTTTAGTGACACCTTTCAGGACTTCACACGTAGGATCTTGAGATAAACGAGGGCCTGGATTTTAAAGGAAAACCATGTTCACTATCTCAAAATCCATTCCTCTCTCTGTTTCTAGACTAACGAGACACACTTCACCTACATGAACGCCGTCCAGCTGTATGACCACCCCTTTGAGCTGATCAGTCGTTACAGCTGGCTGAGTATTAACTTCTCCTGTTCATATCCGCTAATCCAAACCCTCTCCTTGCCCATGGTCGTCGAGGCAAAGCAGAGGTAACGATATTTCTATTACCAGCATCTCATCTTTCACAAAGTCTCTGTAAGAAGTGTTTAAACATAGATGCTATTTGTCCACAGCGTGGTCAGCAGGATCCTGCCAGGTACAGAGGGTCATTACGACATCCATATGGTGGCCTACAGAAACAGTTCCTTCCAAAATCCTTACGATGGCATGATCGAGCTGGAAGTCAACCAAAAACTCTTTGTGGCTGTGGAAGTGAAGAAAGTCGACGGGAAACAGTTCGCCCTCGTGATGGACAACTGCTGGGCCACTCCAGTCAATAACAGCGACTACAGAATTCGCTGGGACCTGATTAAGAACGAGTAAGAGACCTGTCTGAAGTAGATCGTCTTAGAGTGATCGAGAACAGTTACAGTAAAGTGTATTTATAAACCTAGTTTCATACATAAGAATGGAACACTGAGTGCTTTGAATATATATTTAATTATTTAATAGTAGCAGTAGTGGTATTAGTAATAGTATTAGTGGTAGTAATTGTAGTAGCAGTGGAAGTAGGAGTAGTAGTAGTAGAGGAAGCAGTCATAGTAGTAATAGTATTAGTAGCAGCAGTAATAGCAGTGGTAATAGTAACAGCAGTAGTGATAGTATTATTATTACCAGTAGTAGCAGTGGTAGTAGCTGTAGTAGTGGTAATAGTATTAGTAGCAGCAGTAATAGCAGTGGTAATAGTAACAGCAGTAGTGATAGTATTATTATTACCAGTAGTAGCAGTGGTAGTAGCTGTAGTAGTGGTAATAGTATTAGTAGCAGCAGTAATAGCAGTGGTAATAGTAACAGTAGTAGTGATAGTATTATTATTGCCAGTAGTAGCAGTGGTAGTAGCTGTAGTAGTGGTAATAGTATTAGTAGCAGCAGTAATAGCAGTGGTAATAGTAACAGCAGTAGTGATAGTATTATTATTGCCAGTAGTAGCAGGTAGTAGCTGTAGTAGTGGTAATAGTATTAGTAGCAGCAGTAAAGCATGGTAATAGTAACAGCAGTAGTGATAGTATTATTATTACCAGTAGTAGCAGTGGTAGTAGCTGTAGTAGTGGTAATAGTATTAGTAGCAGCAGTAATAGCAGTGGTAATAGTAACAGCAGTAGTGATAGTATTATTATTACCAGTAGTAGCAGTGGTAGTAGCTGTAGTAGTGGTAATAGTATTAGTAGTATCAGTAGAGGTAGCAGCAGTAGTAATAGTAGTAAAAGTATTAGTAGTATTAGATATAGTAGTACTAGTGGCACTAATTATAGTTGTAGTTGTATAAATATTAAATTAAATGTAGCAGATTCATAATGGATTCTTACTGTAATAACTTTCACCTTCAGATCAATCCATGAACAAAAAGTCAGACAAACGAGATCATCATCCAAAACTCAGTGCTATAAACACAGTAACAGGAGGTCATATCAACACAGCCAATCAGAAATACCAACACTAAGAACTGTAGAGTGAAGCAAATAAGACTCCGTAAAGGGTAAACTTGAAGTAGACACAAGAAGCATGTAATCACCAACTAAGGTTTTGGTAATGGTGGCTCTGGTGGTGTGGAATGTACATTTGCAGCTGACGTAATGCAGTAGAATATCTGTTTAATTACCAGTTAGCTAAAAACTAATTTAAACATATTTAAAAGTTCATACATATAAATGATCATGTGCTGCTTTGGTTTAGCTACATTGGTATCCACTCTTGTGATGGTCTGGCTTTTATATATGAAGCATACGAGAACCCTGTTGTAGTGTATTAGCATGTTTGTGTTCACAGTGTTCTAATAAGTGGAGATTGTAGTGCGTTATGAACCTTTCGTTTAAAAGTCTTACACTTTTACATTTGTATATGTAAATATTAGCACTTATAATCCATGAGTAGGCTTATGTCAGGCTTCATACAGTATCATATAGAAAAGTGACTGATGTATCAGATTGATTCATTCTTATTTCAGACCATGCTGTGTTTACCATGTTCACGATTGAATCTACAAAGACAGTTTTAATTAACTACGAGTCTAACTTACAATAATAATCGAAGGTAATCATGGTTGGGTGGTGGTTCAGTGTTCCTCTCACATACAAAGCTCTTTTAGCTTTTAACACGTATGCAGCAGCCAAAGCAAACTGTTTGTTTCTTAATCAAGCTCATTTTTAATACCTGGATGGCGTGGATGTGAGCCAAGGTTAAGCATTCTTCATAAATAAGTGACGGGCCCGCTCGGGGTACGACCTGCTGTTCTACTCTTCCCCACGATCTTTAATTCTTATTTCACTCTTTAGGTGCCCCAACCCCCGAGATAAGACAGTGCAGATGCTGCAGAACGGAGAGTCGCTGTCCGGCCGCTTCAGCTTCAACATGTTCACCTTCACTAACCAATCTAAACGCCTCTACCTGCACTGCAAGGTTCACCTGTGTCTGAAGAAGAAATGTCACTGTAAACCGGTGAGCTTACACCTTGTAGTATCTCGGTGGTCCACGACCAAACCTCTTCTGAGCTCCTGTACTAAAACTCTTCTTTCCTTCCTCAGACATGCGGCCGAGACAATGACCATGATAGCATGAGGATGACCATGACGATAGCCATGAGGATGACCATGGTGATAACCATGGCAATAACCCGGACAGACGTCGGCGATCTCTGGACTTCCACGACACAGCCGCCATTAGCATGAGCTTCTGATTGCCCTAGTTTTTAAACCTCCGTTCACTGTGAAGCAGCCCTGTTGCTTAATCTGTGTTTAATTCAAGTAATTGTTTTCTCTTCTAATCAGAAATGTATGTGTGATGTTTACTGTCTTCTATCTGTTTAGCATAAGTTCTATCAATAGATGTTTTAAGCATCCCACGAAGGTTCACTGCATTTTTCTCCGGGGATATGTATTTATCAGATTTGTCAAGTAGGGAAGTACAAATACTTTGTTACCTTACTTAAGTAGAAATTTTATTTATTTATAATTTACTGCAGTAATTATTTTTTTACTTTACTTTTTACTTCCACTCCTTACATTTACACCATTATCTGTACTTTCTACTCCTTACATTTTAAAAATAGTCTTGTTACTGATATTTCATTTCAGCTTGTTTTTATTCATGTACATTTACATTCTAATAAAGGCTATTGATAACATGACTTTGAAGTTTGACTTTTTTATAATTTCAATACTTATAGACAACTAGTCATCATATCTTCTGCTTCATGAAACACATGTTAAGCCTAGGTATGTATATGGTTCTTTAATATATTTACATTGTACTGAAATACATTCATTTTCAATGGGCACCAGGGGTGATTGTGGGCTTAGAGGTTTAGGGGTGCTGAGCACCAAAATGAGAACTGCTCATAAAAAAAACTACATTTTAAAGTAATTTTGGACCATCAATCCAAAATCAGTGTTGGAGAAACACTGTGATAGGAAAGACACCAGCAAATATAAAAAAACCTAATCACAACGATTAGTTTACAAAGTTAGTTTTATTAGTTAAAATATAAATATAAAATATAATTAAAAAAAAAAAAAAATATATATATATATATATATATATATATATATATATATATATATTGGGGTGAGTGTGTCGTGACAGAACAATTAGAATAATTTAGATCAGACACACCAATTCTAATAATCAGTTATTAATATTATTACCATTATTAACAGATTCTGAGCATATGATGAAGATCTCATGGTGGCCTTACTCCAATATAAGAATCATATATCTATAGCTGACTTGCTGACCACACACATACACACACACACACACACATACACACACACACACACACACACACACACACACACACACACACACACACTGACTCACTCTCTCTAAAACACACAATACACACACACATACACACTATCAGGCTCCTAAACCAAAATCCACCCAGGACTGTCATCACACACTCACACACTAAATAGTTTCTACTACATAAGTCAGTTCTGAACGGGTCAGCACTATAGTATTCAGTACATTATGACTTTTTAGTAACTCTTTTGTACTCAGTAGCTACAATCTCTATTTTACACATTCCACACTGGAACTGAACGTCAGCTGCTCTGTGTGTTGGATTGTCGTTTAGTGTTTTCTTCATGTCAGTCTTGTTATTGTTGGAGAGGTCAGGCAGCCCTAGTACTCAGAAGGAGTCCTCCAGTGGTCAGGTGTGGAATAACTGATACTATTGTTTATTAAAGTGGTATGGCTGTAACACTGTTTGTCGTTTGTTCATCTCTCCTTCCTCCCATAGAACCCCATTCATTTTTAGCTGAACCCAAACATTACTGTTTATTTAACCTACAGACATCAAACTGCCTGGACTGACTCTAATCCACAGACATACCTGCACTCCTCTAGCTGTTGTTAATGTACAACCATCCTGTCTTTATATAATTATAAAGATCATTTGGTCAGCAAGCTGTACCTACTATCAAATTAAACTTTCCGTTCCACCTTAAAAAAGTAGATCTTACCTCCTTAATAAACACCTCCTTTATCAGGAACTCTATATTTTAACAGTGGATACAATGTAAATACAATGTACACACGTGGACAGAATTGTTGGTTCTCTTCAGTTAAAGAAAGAAAAACAGGCAATGTGGACTGAAACTACTTGAAACTGACTGAATGAATAATAAATACACATTTACTGAAAATCAACTGATGAAAATCAGACACTGCTTTTAACGTGTGCTTCAACAGAATCATTTAAAAACTAACAAATGAAACTGGCCTGGACAGAAATGATGGATGCTAGAAAAGACTGGACATAGTTTGACCGCAGGGACGTGTTACACTAAGGTGTGTCCTTTAATCAGCATCACAGATGTCTTCAACTTGGAATCAGTCAGTGGGGCTGTGTGAAGGGTGAACAGTGGTCACTGTGTTGTTTGGTATCAGGTGTATATCACACTGAACATGGAGCTCAGAAAGCTGAGGAGAGACTCGTCTCAGGAGATCAGAAAGAAGATCCTACACAAACATGTTAAAAGGTAAAGACTATAAGACTCTCCAAGCAGCTGGATGTTCCTGTTACTATGGTTACGCACACACTATACTGCCAAGAGTATCCGCTCGTCTGCTTCACACACTTATGAACTTGAGTGTTGTCCCATTCTTAATCCATAGGGTTTAATATGATGTCGGCCCAACCTTTGCAGCTAGAACAGCTCCATCTCTTCTGAGGAAGGTTCTCCACACGGTTTAGGAGAGTGTTTATGGGAATGTCTGACCGTTCTTCCAGAAGAACATTTGTGAGGTCAGACACTGATGTTGGACGAGCAGACCTGGCTGACAGTCTCCGCTCTTATTCATTACAAAGATCAGGTTGAGGTCAAGTGGTCAAAGTCTCTTTGTCTGCTGAAGCATTAACAGTTCCTTTCACTGGAACTAAGGGGCCGAGCCCACCTCCTGATAAACAACAACACACCATAATCCCCCCTCCACCAAACTTTACACTCCACACAAAACAATCAAACAGGTATCGTTCTCCTGCCAACTACCCAACTACTGAACCCAGACTCGTCCATCAGATTTCCAGATGGAGAAGCGTGATTGGTCACTCCAGAGAACACGTCTCCACTCCTCTAGAGTCTGTGAGCGTTTAACCCCTCGCTGTTCTAACCGCTGCTGTTAATCCTGAAGGTCTGATTTACTGTGAACCTCTGTCTGTCTCTGTTGTTTCTGAGATGATCAGTTATTCAAATTCAGGTTTTTAGAAACACAAGAGGCACAAATGGTACAACAGACACTTTTCATGTTATTACTGAGTTATTACCCAAATTACTCAGTACAATATCTGTATTACAGTAATAATAAAGAATAAATAAGCTGCAAGATATTTTATGTTTGTTATTTATTTTGTTTGTCTGTGTGTGTGTGAAGTCTGTTTGTGTGTGGTTTTATTTATTTATTTATTTATTTATTTATTTATTTATTTTTCTCCAGTCGTGTTTTTCTCTCTCCAGGTGTTTTTGTCTTGTCGTGAATTGTCTTCTGTAGCGATGCTTTGTTGGTGGCTTAAAGAATTCTTAGATGAAACTGACTTTATTTGTAAATATATAAAATTGAATATACAGACAAAGAAAAGACAGTATTTCAAACATTATTTCAGACATTGCTCTCTGTCTGGGAAGGCCCTGTAACAGAATCACGAGACCCCCCAAGTTCCTCTCGTATGTTTTCAGACATTGCTCTCTGTCTAGGAAGACCCTGTAGCCGAATAAATAAGACCTCCGAAATTCTTAGCTGTGAGCCTGGTCTTTATACCCAGGACCCCAAGATGTACACACATGGTCTAAATAACTTTACTACCTCA